>QQSS02118190.1:0-16357 GCA_003687565.2 Craspedacusta sowerbii
TATATATATATATATATATATATATAATCGCACATGATGCATGCTAAATAAACCTGTCACGATAAATAAACCTGTCGATTTGATAAGTGTTAGTGCGCTCGCATTACTTAGTGGATTCAGTTTTACGACCTAAACTTGGTATTTTCTTAAGATTCCTGTCGGTGGTGTATCGATTTTTGGCACAATCTCCCCGTCTGCAGACAAGGTATGTTTAGATCATAGTTGATGAGGCTGAGAAAATATTGAGATGTTAGTTCGTGACTTTTCGCAGTCATGTTTGAGAAGTAGGTCTCCTGATGTAATTAAGTTATGATGCTATATAATGTAGTGTGATGAGATTGAGAGTAGATTGAGATGTTAGTTTGTTACTTTTCGTAGTCACCTGATATTATTTAGTTATGATGCGCTATTTAATATAGTGTGATGAGATTGAGAGAAGATTGAGATGTTAGTTCGTGACTTATCGTAGTCATGTGTGAGAATTAGGTCACCTGATAGAATTTAGACCAGCCTAATTTGAGAGATATGCTGCCCAGTGTGCTCATGCCGTGTTACGCTCATCGTATGTCGGCTGTTTCTCTGGCCGTATGCGTTGCTGACTATCTCCACTGCTCCTCTAGGGCAAAGAGCCTTCAACAACGGCTGAAAAGCCTGCTGTAACGTTGCAGAAAGGAAAGCCGGAAGGCTTGTTTGGGGACGACGAAGATGATGTCCTATTTTCTGCTGGTAATATGAGAGAAATTGCATTTTGCTTGCCGACTGGGCAGCTACAGTGGGGTCACCTTTGCCGTACCGCCGCTAAGCAAAACTCGACTCAATGTAACTTGTCTACTGTGGTGACTTAACCTCTTAATGAGCAGTTGTTTTGGAATAGAGTAAGCCTTTCCTGAACTATGTTAGTGGTCAGATATGGTTTGAGGATGCTTATGCACCCGCTATATGTTGAATTTTCTTAGGCTAAGCCTTGCCTCGTGGAAAGTCTCTTACGTGTTGTATGGCTTTTGCTACTTTCGTCACTACTATCATATCTAAGGAATCGACTAGTGCTTGGTGAATGCGTCATTATTGCATAAAATTTGTTACCTGAGCTCTGTAGCATCTACATACGAGAAGTAGACATAGGCTCATGCTAATCATGATAGTCGTTAAATAGTTCATTTATCATATTACTTTTGGGTTTTAATGCCTCTTTTTTTTTTAAGATTGTGTGATTTAGAATTCCCATCGCCCCCTCCTGTTCGCATTTTCCCTGCGTTTATCAGTACAATTTAAGTGTTTTTCATTATTAGGGTTTGCACATTGAGTCATTACTCATCAAGAGATTGAGCTAGCCCAGATGTGTGATTTCTGTTACCTTAATGCTAAATAAATTTGTTTTTATTCTCTCGTTGCGCTACACTTACCATCTTATGTAGTATTGGTTATAACTATGTGTTTACATACGCACACCACATACATATGCATACACACAATCTGCCTTTGTCTTCCTCGGGCTATGTATCTGAAAATATTTACAGAACAAACCGGTGAACAGAACTTAAAAAGATGTATTAACATAGTCAACAAGAAGCATTAATATAATAAAATATGAGCTTAATGGCTTCAAAGGATCTGGTTGGATCTGGATCATAGTCAACAAGAAGCATTAATATAATAAAATATGAGCTTAATGGCTTCGAAGGATCTGGTTGGCCCCTGGATATTCAAATAAGGACAATACTTCTTAATAAAAGTACTTTCCTAATTTTAAGACACAAGTTGCCGTAGTTATGCACTGCTTATAGTGTATAAACGTATATGTGTATCTGTGTGTACGTGGAGCGCTTTTAGGCAGTGCTTGTTGTTTACGTTGTAGGTAAAAAGCCTGCGGCTGAACCGGCAATTAAGGGCTCCGTCACCACTGCTCAGCAAAAAGCCAGCTCAAATGTCATCAGCTTATTTGATGATGGTGAGCACGATGACCAAGCCGAGGATGATATATTTAAGGGACTGTCTATAACAAAATCAGAAAGGTTAGTGCACGGATATCACCATGAGCAATGTTGAATATTCGCAACTCATTCCGGTGTCGTTTTTGCTATTTCATGCGATGTGTCTGGCTTTTCTTTTGATTCTAATATTGAGAGCTGTAATGTCTAATGTGAACTGTTAGAGAAATGGAGGCGAAATGGTTGCTCTGAGCTGTGCAAAAGAGAATCGACGCCTGGGCGACTGGTCCAGATTTCATTTGGTGAAGTAGAGACGTGTGTCTTATAGTGATTGACTTGGAATCAGTTTGGTCCGTTCGCTTATTGGCTCTTCCTTTGCCTACAAGCTTGGGACTTTAAGGGTGCGCGTGCGCAACCGGAGAATTTCTGCGGGGTGATGTAGGACAACGCAGGAAACTCTGGAAGCACTGGGTATTGTTCTGCAAAGAACTGCTCCCAACATGCACTTCTCTGCACAAGCAATTACATGTGGTATATGAACTGCGTTAGCAATTGCAAACTTATGAACCGCGTTAGCAAGGTCGCTTGTGGAGCAACGCATGGAGATTGGCCCGCAGCCAGCAAAGAACATTTCATTTGTGGGTTCTGGATATTTTGTCGGTTCTGACTAGCCAGGTGCTTTTGCCCCCCGGGAAGGACCGCGGCTTGCGCTGGTTGCGCCTGCCGGGGTAGGGTTATCCCGGGGTGTCGCTGCGGTTTAAGTATTCCTTGATGATGCAGGCTGCGTGTGTTTCCGAGGAAAGCAAATCGCTGTTTTAACGCCAGTAGAGCGCTGATCAACGCTATCCTAGCGCAGCTTCGGTGCAGCCCGATATCGGTGTTCAGCATTCCAAGGTTAAACCGCCTGTGAATTGTAGTGTGCTGCCGATGATTCTTTGGTGTTGGCTGTGTGATCGTGCTGTTGGCTCAGTGTCCTGTGCTTATGCTTTTAGCAACACGAGCATGTCGTCACAGAAGTCAGACGCGTCACTAAAGCCCGAGCCCACGCCAGCTAAGCAAGCAGCCAGCGGCAAGGTACATCGATTGTTTCCGCTCGCTTCTGTTTGGCTTTGGATTATTGGTTATCCCATTGCTGTAATGGGAACTGATATATCGTGGTGGTCGCCATTGTCTGACTATAGATTGAGAGTATGTAACACAGCGAACACGAAAATTAAAAAACAAACAATATTTAGCAGCTTAGAAACCCATATTGCGAAATCAGTAAATGAAAGCAGTATTTAACAGCTCATCATATTAACCCTTCAGATAAAGCTCATTAATGGATAAAATTTGGTGGGGAAGACCTCTTTTGTTGCAGAACATCAGCTATTTGGGAGGTAAATGCAGCTTTTTATTGTTCACATCTGATTTGGACCTCCAGCTTTTTGAAACCTCGGCTCGTACCTTGTTTAGGCATCCGGAGTTCCTACGGGCCTCTTTGATAATGATGACGAGGATGAGTTGTTTGCTGCGCCGAAAGCCACTAAGCCGGCTACTGTTGCGGTGACACCATCGCCTGACACGTCAGGAATCGGGAAATCGGGTATTCCTGTCGTTGACAGACAATCTGAGCCTGCTTCAAGTAAGGTCAGCGTCACGGGAACAAAACCCGGTTTGTTGTTTTCTGATGACGTTGATGGTGATATCTTTGGAACGGAAAAAAATACATCTTCTGCACCAGAAAAAGCTGCTGCACCCCTGAGTGCTGTTGGATCAAAGGCTTCCTTGCAAGAAGGCAAGCAAAATGGTACACAGGTGTGTAGTCCTACGTTCCTTTGAATGTTTCTCCTATATTATTCTGAGCGTTGCTTGGGTGTTTTTAAGGTTGCTAGGTTTGAAGAAGGTTGCGATGTTGCTACCAGTCTGTCTGCATCCTGTAGTTCTCTCAGAACCACCATAGGTTTGTTTGCAAAATATGTGCGATTGTTAAGATTTGTTCGGGAGACCGTACCACTAGGTAATAAAAAAACTTTTTTCGTGTGAACTCTTGATATCTTGGTTTATTTTTTTTCAAACTCTTTGAAAACTAGACTTCTAGAAAACCGAAAAGCATCTTTGATGATGGTGATGATGAGGATCTATTTGCTTCCCCGAAGACTACATCAAAATCTGGTGTTCCCACAGTAATTCCACCGCCTGGTACTGCTCCAATCATATCTACATCAGGAAGCTCGGCTGCAGACAGGAAAAGTGAACCTGTTTCCAGTAAAGCCAAAGTTAAGGGGTCGAAACCTGATTTATTGTTTGGCGAAGATGACGATGATGGCCCAGGTCTATTTGGAATAGAAAAGAGTGCGCCTTCTTCGCAAGGCAAGCCTTCTGCACAGGAGAGTTCTTCCGGAGTGAAAGGTTCCCTGTCTGAAGACCGGCAGAAAGACCAGCAGGTATTGAGCTATGTTTTTTTATGGGAACTTTTTTTTTTGTGGTATACAGTGAAGGGTATTTGTAATGAACAATATTGTATATACGCTTTTATTTAAAATATAGGCTTTGGACTTCGGATTCAAGTCGAAGAACTGTTCTATCATCGTTAGGCCTCTTGGAAGCAAAATACCGTAAATGCGTTCGTGTCTTTGGTGCAGTTTTGGTGCTTCTGTAGAATAAGATTTATAGAAGCACCAAATTTCTAACTACCCACCGCAGTTTCCTGGGCACATGTGGCTGTTCGTTGACTAGCGTATATGAGCGGAGCTCGGAATGATAGCATCAGAAAAGATCAATAGCAATTCTTTATCCCACGTGGATCGCCTAGTGCATTTGTGTAGCTATTGTTGCCCTGCTTTCGACCGTGATGTGTGTTTAGCGGTAACAGTACGGCTTTGACCCTGCAGCACTGCTTCTTGTATTAAGTGTTCGCTTGATGAGCGTTCACTCAACGAGCTTTTAAAAAGTTCGTGTTTTTTTACTTCTAGGTTTCTGCCCAAAGTACGAAGGTTGCTCCAGTTGTCGATTTGTTACAAGAGAGTGGCAGTGATGACAACGTGTTTTCTTCAAAGTCAATGGACACGGCCGCTGTAAAGGTTGGAACTGCCAAGCAAGCTGCTCTAGACCAACTGAGGAAGCACCCCGATGCGCCTAAAACTTCCGCTTCTGGAAACAAGAATCTTAAGTCGTCGTTGTTTGGTGCCAGTGACGATGAGGATGACTTGTTTTCTCTCCCTGTGCCAGAAGGCAAGGCCTCCGGAAAGTCAGCAAAATCTTCGGTTGCGCCAGCCAGTCGTCCTGAGGAGTCAAAGTCCCCTCTTGCCGAGAAACCCGCTTCAGTAACTCAGACTGCTTCTGAATCGCGACTCAAAGTGGACGAGGAAAAGGAGAAAGTTGGTTCGATGTATGATCCTGAAATCGATGCTGACTTTGTTCCTGCGCCTAAGAAGTTACCATATGACCCCCTTTTTGATAGCATGTTTGTTAATCCCGATGAGCAGACATCTGTGCATAGGGAAATGGTCAATCCCGCGGCCGAGTCCCCTTCTCATCCTCCATTAGAGAGCATCTCGCATGCTCCGAAAACTGCGGTGTCAAAGGACGATGCCCCTAGTGTTGAGGCTCTTCTCAAGCCTAAGAAACCAGTGGGTGGAGTATCAATGTTTGGAGGCTTTGATCCGTTGGCGAAAAATGTTTTAAAGAAAGGAAAGCCTGTCGCTGCCAAAGAAAGTTCTGGTAAATGGTCCTATAATTGCGTCAGTGATGTCTATGAGCAGCGTCTATGTATAGGATCTGATATCTTTATCAGCTTTTGCCGTTTATGCTGCACTGTAGGTCTATGGACTGAGTTTGCGTTGTGTACTGACAGTGTGATTAGTATGCTTATAGTGTGGGACTTAGTATATCTGAATACGGGACTTGTGGTGCTTTCTAAGGCGTTTGCCAAGGCTTGTCTGGCAACGTAATTCGGCTAAACATGCTTCCTTAAATTTATTAAGATATGAAACTTGTATAACATAAGCAATTGTGTAATATATAACACTTTAAATAACATATTATAGTAAACTGAATAGAATTGAATGCAACTCTATGCCGCATCGCTTGTCTCTCATGAGTATTTCTTTCTCGCATTCTTAGGTTCGGACCTGTTTGGTGATGAAGGGAGCGATGGGTTGTTTGCCTCGATCAAGTCTCCTGTAAAGGAACCACCGCCTGCTGCCCCACAGCGAGTAGTCGAGGCTAAGTCACAGGTATCGTCGTTTTTGTAGCAGTGCGCTTGCTTGTGTTGAAGACCATATCCTTAGATCATATCAACTCAACTGGTCCACCCGAATATGGGTACTGAGTGTGAACTCGGTATGATACTGCTTGTTGTTGCAAGTACTTATGTAAGCATGCCTTAAACTAGCTTAAAGGTAAGTTAAAGGTACTTAAAGATAGCTAAAGATGGGCTGGCTCAGAGTATGTGATATCCGAGAGCTGTGCTTGTATCGCATGAGCACAAATAAGTAAAGTCGCTCCAGAACTGAAATTCAACAGTTTAACCGCTCCCACAAGCGCCTGGGGCTTTTTCACTATATGGTGCTCATCAAACCGGGGGCTGAAAGCATATAGTGTCCTATATGGAGTTTTAGAAATCAGGGGGTAAAAAGTACAAGACCTACCATAGACCACGTGGGGCTTATTGAACTGGCTAGATTGTGTGAGCCCCTGAATGAGAGAGCTGGTAAGAACTGTGTGACAATGTGACTTGATGACCAGTCAGCACAGAAACTTGTGCTTTTCTGTAGAGGCCGTGTGACCGCGATCGTTGAATACCGCGCGGAGAGGCTCATGTTACGTGAGCGCAAACTATGAAATTGGAATGGCTGCAATTTGTGGCGGCCGTCGTAAAGCTAGCTAGCAACAACAAGAACAACGGCATAAACACAACAAGATTTGAGATTTAAGGCCAAATTTTCCCATTGACGGTAAACGCAGAAAAAAAACGTATCTAAATACAATCACATGCTGAATGGGAGGGAGGGCTCTTCATAGCAAAGCTAATCGGAATAGACGAGCCCACCAAGAGTCTCTTAAAATATGCATAAGGAACAACATCATGCTAACGCCCTACTTGTTCAAGAAAATAAGCAACTACCCACAATAATTATAGTAAGTGCTTGCCAGCCGCAGTGAGGGGAGTCAATGTGAGACTCGTCAGGGCTTCCTGACAGTCAGTGAATTTACAGTTCGTTGTTTCTTTTCTTGGTAATAATATAACCTAGAGATGTATTTATTTTAACAATACTTAATTTCCTTCTCAAGGCGCTTGTGACATAGTTCAATACTTAGCTTTGAGGAGCGCAGAAATGTTGTATTTTGAATACTGCCCTACTAATTTTTAGACCCAGTTTTATATTAAAGATACTGTTATCCAAGGTATGACCCACCTATCTAAGCGATTTAAAATCATATTTTACCATGTAAACCTTGGGTACACCCAACGTTCCATCGCTCTCTGTCGTGTTTAAAGGTCGAGCTACCCCTTTGCTACAAGTTAACGCGCTTGGCATACTAGTCCCAGAACAGCAAGACTAAGAGTCTGGGTCTCGAAACTCATTCTCTTTCAAAATGAGAAATTTCTCGTCTCGTTTGAATCGAGACCGATGCTCTCCTCGTCTCGCAAACTTCTCGTTTGTTTCGAGACGGACACAAACACCGTCTCGTCTCGAAACTTCTCGAAACTCAAAAAGTTTCCAGAGGCAGACCCTTAGTTCATGTGAATGGCTGTTCAAAATGCGCGAACCGTGCTAATAGTCTCTGAAGACTGGGCTAGATTCGAAACAGCGGTCTTGTTGTTGCGATGCACCATCTGTTTCTGCTTGCGCTGTAGTGAACACCATCTTACCACATCATTGAGCAGCGTTTTGAAATAGCCGTATACTTAGAATGCATGAAATTCTCATGGTCCATATTTATGAAGAACTGCTTGGCGTTACCTACGCTTGCGCTCGTGCTATTGGAAGCAAGTTAGCGTTGCCGGTAATTTGAGTGAGTGATTGGCTGTGACTAACGTTATTTACGCCTATATATTATTTGACTCGGGGCTTTATTAAGATTGCTATTACGTAGAACGCTTTCTGGAGGTAGCCTGGACACTTAGCGAATTTCCGCTCGTTTTTATCTAGCAGGTCTTTCGCGGAGTTCAAACTTTGAACGTGCGGTGCGAGATTCTTTGGCTAGCCTTTTCCGAAGAGTTCGTCGGTTTCGATTAGTTGGTTGCAGTGTCTAGCTATAAATCATGCTATGTTTGAACTGGTCCTTTATTTGTCCACCACTCATTTCAGTTGCCGTCCCTTGGGCGTGACAATATCGACGAACATGATGGATTGGATACTCATGCAAAGTTACCTCCTACGGCTGGCAGCAAGTCGTTCCCCGCACCTAAAAGCAGCAAGGTTAGTGTTCGTGTAGTCGACTTAATGTTTCATCCTTGCAGGCTCATTGTAAGTACACGCCGGGCATAATAATCCACCATTGCTGTGAACAGTACTTATTTCTTATTTACAACTGCAGCTTATTTGATGCTTGTCTTTTGCGGACTTGGACTTGGATTCGAAAGTATGTTTTGAACAACCTCTGTTGCTCTTGCAGTCGTATTATTATTATGATGATGATGCGTATGTCATTATTATTAGATATCAAGGCAGATTTTTTTTCTCTGCGAACGATCACAGCTGCGTGGCTTAAGCATACCCTCGGACGAACTGCCAGCACGGCTTATTGATTTGCATGCTATGGGTCTGGTTTTCTATAGGGCTTAGGGTGTATTGGTTGCCATTACTGTATCAACGGTGGGATATGGTATTCTCTACACCCATTACGGATCAAAGACGGGTTTCAAACCTATTGAATCTTCAGGATAATAGTTAGAGTGACAATCTTTAGCGCGAGCGTCCGTGCATTTGTACTTCAAAAAAAAAAATTGATGAAGCTACACAGCCGAAGCGTCTTGTGGATGAGATTGTGCTGCTGTGCTATGTCTCTGTCCGGTCGTCCTTCTTCGCTTAACAATGAATTTCTTCCGTGAATGCGTAGTGATCATGTTCTATTCTGTAGCCGGCTCGAATACCTCCTGTGATTGCTGAGAAGAAAAGCTCGACTTCCATTGTTGATCCCTTGTCAGAATCGGGTGCTGGTAACGAAGTTGTCGTCCAGCAGCAAAGCGCAACGGACCTGGGGCAAAAATCAGGGGTAGGAAAGCTTAAGGTGAGTTCGAATAATTTCGATATCTTTTTTCTTCTTAATTCCTTATCGTCTCACTACGTTCTTTATGGGGGCTTCTGAGTTTCTGTTGAATGTAAGCGCGTTACATAGTCCAAATTAAAAATAATCAAGGTGGCTTGCACCCAAATTACTTCATCTTAATTGCTTCTTAATTACTTCATCTTGCTTGCACCCAAATTACTTCATCTTCTGAATTTCTGTTGAATGTAAGCGTGTTACACAGTCCAAATTAAGAATGATCAATGCGGCTTGCACCCAAATTACTTCGTCTTATTGTAGCTCTAGAGCTTTTCTTGCACTATTGTATTGAAGTCCTGAAGAAGAAGTAAGATTCCCTGTGGTCCTGTGTTCATGTTCAGGTTTGCTGTTGTTGTACGACAGCCTTTGTATGAAGGAATCTGTTAGCACGAAAGATTTATGTCGTATAGGGATAACCAGAATCTTCATGATTTCGTGAACTTTCTGTGATTTTCAGACTGATTTGGCTATAAACGCTAGAATATTTGAATAATAACGAACAGGTATGGCGAGTTTTTAAATCGTTCGTCGATTTCGGGCGGTTTGACCATACGTAATATATCCTTCAATTGGACCGGGCCCGTCTATTTATGTTTGGCACCCGGCGTGCGGCTTAATTTAGTTCTTGGGGACTGTCCGCCAATTTATGGAGGAAAATTGTGGGAGGGCGTTGTACCCGTCGCCGTGTTTTCATACCCGGACGGACCTTAGGGGAGAGACTAACCTATGTAGATGCTACGTTGTTAGCGGCCTAATTTGGTTGTTGTCTGGTGAAAATATCCTACTCGCCCATCTGCTCTGGAATTCCCACTACAGATCACGTGATGATGAGACTTCTGTGACTTGGACGAAAAGCTATCTACGTATTTGGGCTTAGCCTTTCTGCGGCTTCAAGAGGAGGGCTCCGGGGGAGAGTGAAAAACCTGATGGCGAAGGCACCGCAAGGCATTTTCAAGCAACTGGGAAGTTATTTGCTAGCATCGTATTGGTTGCACTGCTATGTCATAAGTATTCGCCAAAGAAAACTGGGGGATGCTATGGGTGTACGGGTGAGCCATGGGTGGACTAAACAGCTTTACGACGAAAGAAAATGTTCCATTCGCTTGAAGGACGCCTTGATTTTGTGTTGCGTGACTGCCGTAACTTTGCATTCTCGTGATCACGCGTCTCTAGTTAGCAATGTCATTTTGAAAACCCTACGTTGTAGTTTGCTACAACGTTCTTGTCTTGGATTTACTCACATGCAGTTATACGGATAGTCCATCCCAAAGTTTCTGCAGGCGGGTGTAGCTCGCTGCGTTGGAAAACTGTCATTTGATCTGAGGCAATGTCCACGTAAGCATGACTCTAAGACTTAGCCTAGAATTTGTGTACACTAGATATATCCTTACGGTGCATGTGAAGATGACTTTTTAAAGTGCTGCAAAAAAAAAAAGGTCTCTTGAACCTAGAAACCAGTGAACCAATTACCTAATGGGACTGAGAGCGTTGCCTTTGGGCGCTTTTGGGGAGTCAGAGTTGGTCGCTACTAGATTCAAAGATTTAGACACCTGTAAAGTATCCATCTTTATTGCTACAAAGTAGCTTATGCTCCTCTAAAAGTCATATCTATCCTATCGCATATTTCCAAAAAGTTTAATTTGCAGATAAGCTAATGTGGCCCTGCTTTGCACCGAATTCAGTATGCCCGCCTTTACCATAATAACTTCAATTTTCATATTATGGGGAAAATTCGAACCTGTTGCGGTGAAGTTGTTAGTCTCCCTCGGTTATATCTATCTCGTATTTTTAGTGTTTCCTTTTTTAGTATTCTTTTTAGTATTCTTTTTATTTTATTATTATTTAGTATTATTCTTAGTATTTTATATTCTATTCTTGTATATCTCTTTTTAGTATAGTCCATTCGAATATTCTTCGCTATCTATCTCGTATTGGTTAGTCTCCCTCGGTTGTATCGATCTCTATCTCGTATTTTTGTTTTCCTTCTTCAAAAGAGCGCCCTGCGTAAAGTAGATAGCAATTTACCAAAGAATATTGAAATGCACACGCTCTGATAAAAGCTGCGTCTGGATTTACAAATTCATGTCTTTATGAGTTTAATTTTGCGTTGTCTGTGAATAAGCATCCTCTGCTCAGCAGGATGCGATTGAACGAACTTAAGGCTACCTTTTCATCAAGCTTCGAGAGTTTTTTTGCATGTTGGCGCAGGTGAGTCAGGTGTAATCCCGAATGCGCAGTCCATGGTCCATCGATCGCTAGTGACAGCAACCGAAGGCAGTCGATGTTCCGACTATTGCGAAGCGGTCAACACACTACTCACTGTCTCCTGAAGATGTTTTCTTTTCCAAGGCCATCCCAACAGATGATGACGAAAGCTGCGCAGTAGTTGATCTGGTCTTTGCAAGGAGGATTTGACAAGAACATTCGCTGAATCTCTTTCCTGTTCGCTGACTGTCCCCGTGGAGGCTGAACCTTGTTGGTCGGCAATTCGTGTGCTCAAACGTTACTCTTTCACCTGGGGTTCGCTCGCATCCCAGCGATTCTGCGTTTTGAAGTTATCCTTACCTGGGCATGCTGAACCTCTGAATGCGGGATATTAATGTAAAGTCGTTTCGTTGTGATGCCATGTCGTTTTGCGCAGCTACGCTTTGCAAGTTATTGCTTTGAAATTAGAAAATTATTTAACTGATCGAATCATTATCCACTGTCGGCTTTCCGTTCGCGGCACCTTGCGAGACTCGCTGGGCGCCCTATTGTTTGCTGACGTCACACGCGCAGAGCTTAGCCTTGTCGTAAGAACTAGATCGTGAAATATAGTTATCTAGTAGTTGAAAAATAAAAATACTTCTGTTTCAATAATTCTTCATGTTTGCTCTAAATGGTTGATGTTCACATGTAAATCACAAATTATGCGACATGATTGCGATGTTCTTATACGAATAACAATTAAACGTCCACGGATTTATGTCCTTTATCTTATGTAGTGTTTGATATTATAAGACTGAAGCATGTCAGTAGACAACGGAAAGTGTAGTGTTGACGCTTGTTTTTTTTTTTGTTTTGTTGTCTGCTTTAGATGAATCTCGCTATCGACCCAAGTGCATTGCGGCCTGGCGCTGGTCCTCCGAAGAGGGAACTCAAAAGTGTCAAGAGTGCTCCCGATACTCTCGAAGAGCCAGCGGAAGCCAAAACTCTCGAAAGCGCTAAGGTATTTGCTTAGATTGCTTCGATGATGCTTACCCTATCTCTAAGATGTTGGATGTTCTTAACGCGGTAAGACGTTGCACAGCATGCTCCTGGCAAGGAGTGCGATGAGCGATTCTTTGATCTGAAAATGTATTTTAGGTGCATGTCGCTGTAAATTGTGATAGAATTCTAAATGTAGCGTTGAAATTACTTGAGCGACACTAAGATTTTTTTGCTGCGAATTTTTCAAAGTTGGATCGGGGCTTTTCTTTTGGGAGTGAAAATTGCCGCGGTGCTCGCCCGATTATTGCCCTGACTCCTACCCGCCGCTATTCCCGGACTTGCGCTTAGGTTTAGCACTGCGTAAATTCTTTATGGAGATTTTGTGAACAGTTTAATTAGTATTGCCTTGACCAACTTAGGCCGGGACCACATACCGCAGGTAGACGAATTTTATGCTCAATTGTTGATGAGAAATCTGCCGGAGTTAAGCGTTAGGCAGTTTTGCTACTTGCATTTAGTTGAAGCTTAGCATTGACCCTACCGCACTGCGCCCTGGAGCTGTTCCACCGAAGAGGGAAGTCCAAATTGTTCCTCCTTCCTTTGACGAGCCTGCTGAAGCCAAGACCCTTGAAAGCGCCAACAAGGTATTCCTTACCAATTCTTTTTTCTGTATTTCTTGGAGGCTCTGAAAGTTTTATTTTTTTGAAACCATGCATACCTTTGGTTTACCATTGTCCGTTCATAGTCAAGGAATTATGAGAGAGTTTTTTTATTTCGAGAGTCCTGAAAGTTCTTGTTCTCTGGACTAGAAGTGTTTTTTAAGTTTAACGAGCAACTTTAACGTGACGAGCAATCTTAGAACGTGGGTACATGAATTTTTGTCATTAGTTTATTACGCGTTTGCTATTGTTTTTATTGGTGCTGTGCTTTCATGTGTCGAAAGGTGCACATAAATCTTAGCTTAGATGTTGATGTAACTTCTTATATTTCATTCCAGAGCCGAGCACGGATTCAGACTAAAAGGCGCCCACCATCGAGGTTTATACGGAAGGTCAGTGAGAACGCTGATGCTGAAGAGCAAGGCGATGCGTTGAAGTCACCTGACATGGTGGACGGCTCTATAGGTTCGCTGAGCCCTGGAAGTCCGGAACTAAGAGATCTTGAACGTTCTGACTTGTTTTCGTCTTCCAGTGCTGCAGCTGCATCCGGCAGTCTGCCAGCACATGGTTCGGCCCCGCGGCCGGTAGACGTTGGCTTTGTTGGTATTTTCGGCGATCACGTGGGTAGCGTGTTTTCATCAACGGCAAAGTCGTCTGATTTAAGATTCGCAGCACGTGACGAAGATACCATCTCTGATGCGAGCGCATCTCGCCTTGTGGGATCGGCAGTTGTTGCTACTTCTTCCAGTGCCGTTGATTCTCCTTCAGATGTGTCGTTGAATTTACAGCAGGAAGAGACTGATAGCTCAGGGATCAGACTTTCCACCTCTAAAGTGGCCGATCCTGCTCAGGTTAGTGCTGCTAAATCCACACCAGCGAGCGCCGTTGATGCGCCTAGGCAGAGGGAAGATGATGACCTGTTTGGTGCAGACACTGATGATATCTTTAGCTTTCCAAAACGAACTCGTCCTCAAGAGAGTGCTAGAGACAAGGATCTTTTTTCTGCCACGCAATCGAAGTCTCCTGCAGAGTCAACCACTAGCAAGAATCTTCAAAATGCTGATGATGTGGACGATTTGTTCGTTGCGAAACCCAAGAAGTCCGATACGGATGGTTTGAAGGTGAGTGCTGTTTATACTGTAGGATTCAGTAGGCTGGCTTGATATCTCTTTGTTCGTGTACGTATATGAGATTGTTTAGCTTAGAGGCCTCCACGTTACAGAATTCAATTGTCCGCAGCTGCTGCAGGGGTATGCGTGGCTTACATTCGACAAAATGCATGCGTGCGCCTTGTACGTCTTCTTGTATGAATTGCGCAGGCTGTTGTTGCAGCGTGTTGTAGCCTCGACTATCGTTTTACATCGATTAGGGCTGTGTAGTAAATTCTTAATCTCCAGTTACTGCTGTGCGCAAAATGTTGAAAAATGAAATTTCTTTAATCCCATCATCCTCACGATAAGCGGGCCTTTTACATGCTTTCTATTGTTACAAACAAGAGTTGGTGGATGGTCCGGCCTAGCGGACCACTTGGCCACCTGGGCTGGGCTAGAGGCTTTCGATATGGCGACTATTCACTGGTGAGCAAACTTTTGCGGGCAGGAAAATTCGAGCATTCCATTCCTCCGCTACTTTCTATCATCCTTGTTTACATAGACTTCCTAGATCTCCTTCTTAAAAGGTGCGTTTCGAGTCTGCACGTGTATGCCAAGCTTTGCATGCGACGTTTTTTGTTTAACTCAACGGAAGGCACAAGCCTTTTCATAAAACAAAGAGTGCTTGTTGCATGATGTAGGGTCGCCTTATTGCTGCATTGCGCATCCGCCTGAATGGAGTCATTGAGTTCATAGCGCTGTCTTTCTAACGTTTTTTCTTGCATTTTAATATGCCAAGTGTCCAGGCCAATCTGCCTTATATGAGGTCGTTATAATCATCGTCATCGCAATCAATATCGGTCGACTGCTCCAATGTGCCCAATCGATCTCTGGTACAGTCAAGCGCAGTTGATCTTGTGGAATCTGCGATACATATTATGATGTTGGCTAGTGCTTTTTTTATGGCCTTAATGTTGCAACTACCGTTGCTGGCCTTGAAGCTTTCTTTGCTCGAAGGAAGCTTCGGTTTAAGTAAGGGACCGTCTTTCTGCTAAGGAACTTCCTGAGAACCTGCTCTACTGATATCCTTGATACCTCAGAATCGGTCGGTACTTTTGGTAGTACTGGTCAGTACCCTTCCTTAGCACTTTTATAGCGATTTGATGCAATGGATTAACGTAGGCAAGTCATGTAGCCTATATTTTGACTGCGTTTTAGTCACGTTTGTTAATTGACCATTTGGTGTTGTCTTGAGAAAGTTGCGTTGTACTTGGGCACGACGCTTTGCATGTTTCTGTACTGCCTTGCTCGAGGGTTTTATCAGGCTGACAGTTCCTTTGATTTGCTTGTTTGAGTGCAGAGTCGATCATTTGATCGTCGCTTATGTTGTTTCTTTAAGCTTGCCAGACGTATTCCTGTTTATATGAGTGCTGACGCTTGCAAACTGGCTTATACTTTGCTGGTTGCAGTCGGAGCAGCTTTTTTGTGTTTCTGCTTGGTATATACCGTACATTTGGTAGACTAAATTATCGTTTATCAATATTGGAATAGCCTTTTATGCTGGTAGTGCTTAGACAGAGCATAACTTGATCAGCCGCATTTCGTCATCACTGGCGCCCAGGCCTCTTATTCGTCACATCAACCAGCTTGGCTACTCTGCTTGCAGCACTTTCTCTTTCTGGAATGTTGCCCTTTTCCATTGATGCTGTTTATTATTATGAATTTTTTTTTTTTTTTTTTTTTTTGCGTTTGCTGTGGGCGAGTCAAATGCTTGATGGTCTCCTTAGTCCCACCCCGTTTATCATAGGAGGCGCAAGGTCCTCCTGAAGACGACCTTTTCGCTGCGAAGCCCGTTGCCAAAGAGCTTTCCAAGTCGAAGCAAAAAGTCATAAAGAAGTTTACTGACGATGACCTGTTTGGAACTAGCGGCTCCATATTCGATGATGTACCGGGCGAATCGAAGGATACGAAGAAAAAAAAGAAAAAGAAATCGGAAGTTTCTGGAGACATCTTTGCCGATCACAGCGAAGGTATCTATTTTAGAACCGATCGTAATTACACGTCACTCAGCTGGTTGTGCTTGATTTCATGTTAACTTGATTTAATTGTTTACTTTGCCAATCTTCAGTTTTCTGTACAACGCCTGTACATTTATTGTGGTAGAGTCCGACCGAAAGTGAATTTTTACTTTCGGCCGAAAACGAAACCACGCCGAAAGTTCATAAGTGCCTTTCGG
>QQSS02118301.1:0-16355 GCA_003687565.2 Craspedacusta sowerbii
GTATGTATGTATGTATGTATGTATGTATGTATGTATGTATGTATGTATGTATGTATGTATGAATGTATGTATGTATGCATATATGTATGTACGTACATTTGGGTACATTGCAGGTACAATGCCACATGAGGGGAGTTAAACAAAGCGTTAGATTACGAAGGAGACTGAACAACCTACAGATGCAGATAATTCTAAGAAGCGAGAAAGCCTATTCGAGTCTCGTCAAAAAATGAAAAATGATGATGACATCGCTTCCGATTAGCAAGGCGACACTTACTGAGCTGCAAGAAGGCATCTCTGAGCAGTGCCAAGCTTGCAAGAGTAAAACAGTTCTGCAATTTCACTGCAAAAAAATAACCAGTACGTTTGGATAAAGAATGTGAAAAACATTAAAACTTAAACGTGAAGGTGCGCGCACAGGAAAATCACACAAAAGCCAGTAAGAAAATACATTTTACACTTGAACATCGCAAGAGATAAGAGCACGTCAAATACTTGCACGCAATGCCACAACCAAGATAGGAGAACAGGCAATTCGCAATCATGAAAAGCATTTACAAAATAAATCACATCAAACTCAAACAAAGCTGTCGTTGGGGAAAAACAAAGAAATAGCAAACGATCATAAAATGCGTCATAAAACTAAGCTGTCTGAAGGGTCACACCTGGGAACAGGGTCCAGCGGAGTGCTATGGGTGGTGCCATCGGTCCTGCAAAAAAACCACAATGGCTTGATTTCTGCGCTGAAGGTCTTTTTACACACGCGTGAAACAAAAACTGCATTTCCAACAAATACCGCCTACTTAAGACAACTGCGCTTAATTAGCGATTGTAAATGATGTGCCAAATACGGAGCAGGACGCATTTGCATCAACATATAATTAAGGAAAAAAAGAACATTACTAATCTCCCGTTCAACAAGCACTACCTTGAAACAAAAAGCACAAACTTAACCTATTACAATAATAACTGCCATTAAAATGCCATATCAGGCAACATGCTCACATAGCCACCACGCTCTTCATCGAAAACGGGTATACTCTAGTCGGCATAATACCAGGTGGTTTTGCGTGATCAACTTACTTATCAGTAACTTCCAAAGAATAGACTTCGTTCCATGGCTGATGTTGCAGCTCAGTCTTCAGAGCGAGAGCGCCTTCAGTACTGAGCAATCTCGGGCAAAAGACCTTGTCTAAATTAAACACGAATTTCGTTTTAAATACGAAAAAAGCGCATTGCCTTATCCTTATGTTAAGTCCCAAGGTCAGGTAGTACAAACTCCTACTCGCCTATACAATAGCCAAGCAACTCCGTCAAGTCGAGAGGACGGTGCACAACAGCAGAGGTACACATCAGAAAGGCCAGATAGCTGACAATCTCCACCTTAGCAGGGTGAAAAAATAACAAGCGAGAAGGACACGAGCTGGCATCCATACAGTTCTACCTTCAAAGCCCTTCTCATGGATCGGAGAATTAGCATTCTTCAAGTTAGAGTCCAGCACACGAACAGATCCGTCTGAGACGAGCAGTAGCGGGAACGACGAGGACACCCAATCACAGTCAATAATAGTCGGCTGTTCTTTCGCGATGCGCACGTGAGCCAAACTACGGGCCTGCCAGAAAGAAATTTTTAAAAAGCGCTCTTTCTAGAGGTATTTCAGCGCCTCTCCTGGACCACGCGAACGCAAAACTACGCGGATAGCTATATATCAAACATCAAAACCAGGGAAGAAAAGAAAGAGAAAAACCACACGCAAAAACAAGCTTGGGGAATATTTGACCGGGGACGGAGACAGCGAAAGGTACAGGTACGCGAACTTTAAATCTACAAAACGCAACCGAATGCACCGAATGCATACAGAGAAAAGCAGATTTTTTGAAACCCCGATAAAACGTCGGCACGGCAACAATACGACAAAGCTAACCTCAATGGCATCCCAAACATCAATACCATCGTTGAAGAGAATGAGAAGCCTCATATTTCCCTTTCCAGGTGCGAACTTCAATTTCTTTATGGGTCCACGGTGGGTTGGAAAAACTCTAAATTAAAACAAAATTCTCAATCATCAAATATCAATCAATCATAAATCAATAAACCATCACTTAAATATACAACCATAAATCCATCCACTGAACTGCGAGTCCACTCGATAGTCGTGATAATGCTATAAAGATTACACCCCACATATCAGAGCGTTCACATGATTGAATGTGCCAGTGTACGGCATGCAAAAAACACGTCAATCCAATCACGAATGATTTTTCTCACCTCGAATCATGACCTTTCAGATCCCATAAATTTAAGTTTCCGTCTACATCTCCCAAAACAAGTAGGTCGCCCTTCCAGGCTACGCATGAGATTGTTCCCATACCAGCCTGCAGGAAAGATCAAGAGACATTCCGTCCAAATAATTGACACAAGACCATCATAGCGTACAAAATGTTAGCCACCTTGCACAATCAAACTATAACCAACTTTTGTAAACTTTTACGATTCTGCGCTTAGCATTGCCGAAGTAAATCAATGAGTTTGTGAATTACACAGTATCCAAAATACAAGCAGTTGGCACAATCGACAACCAGGCCGCATGGCCGCAAGCAAAATCTGAGGGCAGGGGAGTACGATCAGCAGAGCCAAAGCAACCAAACCTCGGGTGGGACAGTAGATCCATCTTTCAGCGACGTACCCTCCACGACGTAATGATGCACAACACCATCGGCAACGGTAAATATCAGGTGCTCCTTAGAATGATTCTAAGCGAGAATAATTTGAGATGGCTGGCTCACTTACGCAGGATGATCTTCGGTTCAATACAAAGATTCACTTGACTACCAGTGAAGGGTATACTACCAAGACATGAACAGAACTGTAAAATTTAAGTAATGCTAAGAAATCGGTCATACCTGGGCAGGCTTGGCATCAGTTTTAGTCTCTATCATGCTGCTTGAAGGCGATGGCGAGGCATTATCTCCAACTTTCGTAACTTTCTTTCTTGCCGCTTTCGATCCATGAGGTGAAGGAGACCATTCCTAAAGAACAGTGACGCAAAAACTCCTCCCATGCATTTAACTGTCATCACCAACATGTGACAAGCTTCAGCGCCAGCACAAAAGCCTCCAAACAGCATTCAATGCACTTATCGGAGAGAGAGGCTTCAAAATTACTATATTTTGATATGATTTCATACTATATTGATACTCATTTGACACTATTTGATATTTGATATTAATACTTATTTCAAACTATTTGATATTTGATATTAATACTAATTTGATATTAACTTGATATTTCATACTAATTTGATACTAATTTGATAATCTGGCAATTCAAAATGACTATTCCATATAATTACTCTTATTCGCTATGAATCCAACAGCTTCGACAGAAAATTACATTAACAAAAGTAAATTGAAGCGCCCAGTTGTAATGGAGCGAATAAACTTACAAAAGCCGTTATAGTTGGAGACTTGCTGGGAAACTCACGCAGCTGGCACAGGTTTACTGCATCCCACAATTCCGCAGCATGGTTACGAAATAGAACTAGAAAATACTGCCTGCAAAAAGAACCGTTACAGGAGCACTACACAACACACTACAATCCGAAAAAGCAACTACACATATCAACAACAAGTACATAATAGTGATTCAAGAAAAGAGATAAACGGAAAAGAACAACTCAGAAAGCGAAGATGGGAAAAATACTTACCTTGATAGACGATGTCAATGCTAGAATATACAAATTCTATCTTACTTTTGCTGTGAAGCTTTCAGAGACGCCACAGTTGAGTCTTGAAGACCTCTGCTGCTTGGAAGAATCGTTATAAGGCCTGTGCATTTATGGAAAGCATTAAACTTAGAGACTAAAATCACTTTTAAACGACCGCAGCACTCAACTTAGACACATTCCCAACGCAATGAAGTAACGCACGCGATAAAAGCGATAGGAGGAGAAGTGACAGCGAGAAACCATAGGTACACGCTAGTAACGTACGAGCTGATGCATCTGCAAGATCATGGAACACAATCCGGCGTCTGCATTACATTGAAAATACGAGCTATTTCTGGAAAATAAACTAACCATATACACACAGAATTTCAAGAGCGAATTTCAGCTGTTAAATGTTTCATCGAAGCACCAACCCAAGTACAAACTAATGTAAAATACGGAACTTCCACAAAAGATTGCAGGTCATCGTACAGCTATCATTGGCATATTATAATAAGCATATAGAACCATGCAAGAAAATGGCCAAAGTGGCAACTAGAGCAGACCAGAAATCACAACTTCTAGATTCCTTGCATGCAAGCTACAGTGCCACTCACCTGACATGACGTCAATATGCTCAATCTCACTTTTAGCTGACGTCGTGCTACCATTGAAGTAAACAAGCAGAGTGGTCAAGCTGAGCCACTCGATGCCTTTCACAGAACCGCAATTCATCGTGAATTCCCGCTCCAGCGCACCACTCGAGATATTGAATATTTGAACAATTCCATTAGAGCAACCTGAAGAAATCCACAGAAAAAAGCGTAGATGCAACCCAAACAAGCCACGAGAGAGCTGGCCACCTCGAGTAAAGCGGGCAATTTAAACCTTGATGATACAGAATAAAAAGTTACACAGATTATCAAGGCTTGGTAGCAATACCATTCACCTAGTTTCAGCAAGCAAATGAGACGAGCATAAATCGTTCTAACATGCAAGAGCACCAAGATATTAACGACGGATTGAAGACGTAGATGCGTGAAAAAACGTGCAAAACTTGAAACTTCTATCGTCGGGAAAGGCAAATTCCGGGAAAATTTTTCATCTACGTAGCCTCTGCAGTGGAGAAAAAATAAAAGTTTGAGGGGAATCAAGACGATCGATGTTAATTAAGTCTGGAGCTTGAACAAAGTCACAAAACTTATTTGCGTGCGAATCGCTGTCACGAAACGTCAAACGCACACTGAAATTTTCCACACGGGAACAACACGAACCATTAGTTATAAAAACTCTTTGAAGGCCCTAGGAAGCGAGCCTCTTCGGCGTCGAATTTGCAGATTGCTTGTGTCTACCAAACACTCGAGATCACGAGACAATAGTACGCAATCAGACAACCAGTTCTCATGGCCGCCTACCCGAAAAGACGAAAATCGAAGTCTAGGATTCTAACATTGGAATCGGGTACCCCACATAATCGGGCAAAATCGGGATAAGAATTACTGTTAAGCATAACAGATCCAGAAAAGGAAAAATCTTTCCGCACTGTTGCTTTCCCATGCATAGTTTCTTATAAAGATGAGGCAAAATGCCATTTCATGGAGCCGTGCAAGCCGGTAAGAAAACCTTTCTCCAACTAAGCACTCACGGCCTTCTAGTGTTTCATAGAAACAGCAACAAGAAGCGGTTGAACTTTTTCACTACTAATTAACGGTCGAAGCTGCAAAGCCGAGACGATCCGCTCATGAACGTATAATCGAACTCCAATTAGAAACAAAACTGCGGAAGTTTAAAATGAGCCTCCCCACAAAAAAAAAAAAAAAAAATGCGGTAAGCTAACATTTCATGTCACGCGTCTCACATACCAACAAGCGGAATCCAGGTCTAAGCAAGCTTGATGGCACTGGAGGTGGTAAAATCATTCCTGATTCATCCAGTTGAATGGTGCCGAGTACGAATGATGTCTGAAAGCCGCGGTAAGTCAGAATTTTTCCTAATCATAATTTGCGCTTGAAACATCCGCAATTACAGCTGAGCTGATCAATAATGATGAAGCTTTAGTGTGCATTTCATCCCAATGAAGACTGCGTCGGCTAGGTCGCCATTGCTATGGCTTCATTCCGTGCTTAATAAAACTGTACGGGCAAGCTCAAAACATTACCTAACGCCATTCTACATGAATTCTAAATTTTTATGACGAATCTAGCTTTAGAGAAGAATAAGGACCCTCGATGGGTAAATCTTCAAGGCAAAGAATAAAGCTATTAATTTTTGTGACGTTTTTTTGTTGTTTTTTTTGTTGTTTTTTTTTTGTATTCATGTTCGTTTAGTCTGAAGACGGTCCAAGAAAGGACCGAAGCGTCAAAAATTTGTAGCTTTATTCTTTTATGACGAATCGTAAGCGTAAAAGGGTAAAACAGGGCTCATAATCAAAAAGATATCCGCCAATTTGCTCATGTTACAAGCAGGTCTATATCAGGAGAGGATTAAGTTTTAAGCAAGTTCACGGAATACAAGTAATTACTCATTGTCGATTAGGAAAATGCTATTCAAAAATAACTTACCAACTGCTATTAGTGGCTTGTAGACAAGAAAGTTCTTTGTAGTAAGAGGCGGACACATCCTGAGGCAGGCCGGATTATGCCCAACACCACTTATCATCCCAGATAAAACGAATCTTGGCTTGTAAAACTGTTCTTTTACAGATTTATCACCGAAAGTCATCATGGGTGGTAGAATATTTGATAGCACCATGTTTTCGATGTTAAGAAAATGTTTCCTTGAGGGCTGAACAAAGGTGGGAGCCACTGCGCGGCGGGATTCTCCATGGAAAAAGTAGTCAGTCCCAGAAGGCGGCGCTAGCGTCCACAAAAGAACTCGACCATCACTAAGCAAGATGACAAGCTCTGACTCGAGAACGGGGTTCACACAAAACCCCATCAAACGAGAAGATCTTCCGATTCGAAACACGTCGGAGTGGCATTTGACATCGTAAAGCAACTCAAAAGTCATTCTGTGTGACACGATCTTGTCAGGATCATCCTCGTCTCGATAAGGCACCTCATCAGGTGAGCGAACAGCCCGTAGTGATACGCTGCCATTATCATGCAAGAAGTATAGAATGTCTCTGTGCTTGCACGAAACAACTGCATTAAATGACGGACTGCTACTTTCAATGGCGAACGAGCCGAGCGCCTGGCCTATTTCCATGTCAAGGATGAGTATTTCTCGGGGAAACAGTAGCAAAATAAGATTTCGGCTGGCTGGCAAGTACAGAACTTGAAGGCAATCACAAACGCTAGTGACCTCCTCATCAGGCCTAGGCAGAATACCAATAGTTTCTACGAAGTTATCACACTTCCAATGATTAAACCCGAACTCCAGCAAAGCAGAAATAGGAGAATAGACAGGCAATATCAGAAATTAAGTCCCTCACAATAGAGATTAAGATTCGATTAAGCAAAAAGCGCACTTACAGAAACTCGATGGTTGATGGTTTTTTAAACAAATACACGCACGAATCGCACATAGATTAGAAACACTTACATTAATTAGTGGCAAAGAACATACGGCTGGATTGACGAAAGAACGACACTTCACCACAAAAAGAAGGATTGCATCACTGAAGATTCGCAGAGTCTGTTTTACATACACTGTTGTGACACAATTTTTGCAATCACTAACCTGCCTCTAAGATCATCAGCCCAGGATTTAACTTTTTGAAATGTGGACTTTGAAGGCGCTGACTTAGATTGACTACTGGTCGATGCTGTGGATGTGGCGGTAGATACAGGCTGGGATGAACCCGAAGGGGGTGCATTTGAAGTCATATAAAACTTTCGCCCTTTCTCCGATGGTGGACGCGCGAGTGAAAGATCATTAACCAACAAAATCCACTCACTAGACATGACTACAAAGTTAATAAAGCAATGAAACAAGTAACAGAAAAGCTTTTGATAACCATAAAAACAGCTGTTCTATAAAAATATTCATATCGAGCATATCTCGAACCTTCATTTAATCGCCAAAGACAGAACCTTTAAATCAATTCGACCAGCTCCAAATAAACACGGCAAAACATACTTAGCATGTTCGTCCCACTAAATGGATCCACCGAAATCGATAGAATATTCTCGCTAAAAGACCTCTTCCAAAGCCTTATCCCAGTGTCAGCATTCAAAAGAAGTATGAGGCTTGGTGAAAATAATATCAGCAGCAAATCGTGTGACACATCATGATGCTTCAACCACTCCATACACAAAGGCATGCGACCAGTCTCAAGCATTTCTTTTACCAAAGCGCCATCTTTAATGTCCCAAATCATTACATGCCCAGACGCATCTCCTGCAGCAAGGCGTAATTTGTATGGTGCATTGGCATCATGGTAGTAGTCTTCCTGGGCCCATTTCACCTCAAAATCAAGATAATTTCTTGCATTTAAGAGTCCGTATTTACAACTAGTTGCAAGCAAAAAAATCGAGACTCATAGCATGAATACTTAATAACTCATCCGATTTTAATAGTTATCCCATGCAAGGGACAAGTTTTGAGGATATTAAATACCAAATATAAGATGCCCTGCATGTTTATTACCTAACGACAAGTCAATCCACAAAGCTGCAAAATGCGCCGAATAAATCAATCAAACGTGCATCTGGTATAGCTTGCATTTGGCTGAGCAGGCACCCCAATTACCTCAGGCAGTGAGCAATCATGAGTGAGCTATTTTTTTAGGGTCGCCCTTTTTCAATTTCCTTTTACAACCACTAATTGGTGCTTCAATCTATCCACATATTTTTTTTTTATTCAGCAAGCCAACAATCCCTGGCATATATCCCCACTTGAAAGATGGGCATTACAACTTCATCATATTTAGGAATGATGCAGTAGGCTGGTGTTAAGCCAAAACTTCTCTTACAACGAAACTATAAGAATATTCAGAGCCATCAAAATTCTTTCCAAAAGTTGTGCTACTGACATTGCTAAGCAGCAACTATGCTCCAATCTATCATAATCACCATCAAACTCAGCAAAGTCCCCATAACCCATAATCCCATAATAATACAGAATAAAATGCTGCCTCTGATAAACAAGAGGATAGGCAGAACTACGGGATACTTTAAAACCCCAAGCAATAATTGCCTATCATCTTATTTGAACTAAAAACTTAAGTCATACCCAGCTTATTACTTAGAGCATCAGCATCAATGATAAACACACATATTTTACATGTAACTTAGTGCACACATAATAAATCACAAGCTGACATTTACCTGGGTTATGGCTGCAGAATGCTGATGAACGGTCTGCAGTACCTACAGAATTTAAGATAGAAGCTATTCTGAAACAGATATCCTAACATAGACCAAAGGGCTGAAGAACGTAGACCTGCACCTTAAAATGCAAGATTATAAAATCTTTCATCACCATCCTAAAAGGCATGAGAAACTTTACATAGAGCAAACACATAACATAAAAATTAATCACACATGACGTCTACCAATAAGAAAACTAATGGCTGATACATTGCCAAGCAGGTCTAAAAAGTATAGCAAATCAGCAAATTCTTAAGAAATTCTAGCCAATTCTTAAGAAGAGCACGAAAATCCAAATTACCTGAAGAGTTCTTGGATCAACAACCACCACATAATTTTGGCAGCCGTATGCAATCAGACCCTGCCAACCCCTGGAACATGAAATGCAACAAAAAGCGGTTTCAATTAAAGGTTGCATCAAAGAACTTCTTACTCGCTAACCAAACCCATTCACATACCTAGCAAAACCACCTACATGCAAAACAACCAAGCACATCCACACACATAACAAACTGACTCTAAAGGGTTAAGCTTTTTCCTTCACCTGAAGTTATACGTCATATAGAAACACCGCTAAACCAACAATCAAAGTACAACATACTTCTTACTAACTGGATTGTAACAAACCAGACATAAAAGACCCCAAAAATAGGCATGGTAAAAAAGAAAACTGTCTGAGCAACCCTACCAGTCAATGGCACCCTTGTTTGCATCCTGAAGAGAACCAGGAATAATTCGAGGGCAAACTAGCATGGACATGACAGGACTACATACTGCATGACATGCCAAACTAAAATCTAGAACAAAGGCATTACAGTAGTTTTATGCATTCAGGAGTGAGCTGGCCAGAGGAAAAATGCAGTTTCCCAAATCAGCAAATTAGTATCACAGAGGATCTTAGGATTAAGACTGAAACAAAATAAAAATTGAAGTCAGCACCATAAAGATCTCCCCCAACCGAATGTAGCTTAATGTTAGAGTCATGGAAAGAGTTTCTATGTGCATGCATGACAAAGAAGAGCACGCTACCACAGCAAAATATGCAACACTTAAAATATGCGTATGTATAATATGCAAAAGTATGATAATTAAAATGAGAAGCTGTTCTACTATGCACACAATACCGTATGGACTTTTGCATGCCTATTTTGAATTTGAATCAACATCTTTTGTCTATATATGAGGAAGGTTACATGCTATGAAGTCAAACAAAATGACTATGTGTGAATCAAATTAAAATAAGAATAAAGCAAGTGCAATAATACTGCCCGATGGGATACCAACCAATTAAACTAAGACTACTCTAGGAATGGTAACCTTGGGTGAGGAAGTATATGGGTTTGCGATGGTTGGTGAGTATGTAAGCATGCGAAGTATGTGTGGACTCGTGGCCATGCATACGTCAAATTGAAGAGTGTGTGGTACATCTTGCTAGTAGGTATTCAATATGCTCTGAATGGGCTTTCGTTTAAGCTCGGTCTTAGTAAGATGAGGGTTAATGCAGTAATGCTTAGGTAGGTCATTCCATGAAGTAGCACATTGAAACTTTCATCATCAAATGGAGTCGAGCTGATCAGAGGCAGCGAGGCAGAACTAGCCAAAGTTCCTATAGTAACTAAAGAAGTCAGTGAGGCCTTTTAGACACAAGGCAAATTTTCTATAAACACCGTTGCAGTGGTATTCGGAAAATATCAGAGGAATTCGGCAAGCGCCGTACAGCGAGGCTAGCCGTGGCTCGGCCGCGGCTTGGTCAGCCTTTCGTGTCCTTGACAGTAAGGCATAGCTTGACAGCGCCGAACTGTTCCATATCGATACAGGCGCCCTTATTTTGTTTTGTGCATTACATTTTTCCTCATCAAAATTTGTGGAGACGCATCTCATTTCTCACAATTCCACGCACGCATTTCTAAAAAGCTTACAGATTGTCTCACCTGGACGTAGTGCAAACGTAAAAAATATTTCTAATCATTCGTAGATTCACAGTTATTTTTTGCTGCCATATGCCAACACTGAGAGAGGGTAAATATCTTGTAACTCTCACCCAAAAGTTAGCTCGATTATCGAATTAATAGTGTGTCTTTTAAGTACAGTACAAGGGCATTATCACGCAATTGCTGTTTTATTTCAGTGCATCACCGAAAAAATACAATTTACATTAGAACTGAAAATCACATGAACGAAATCAACCACGGAAGATTACATATCAATGCAGGGGAAATAAATTGGTATCATGCAGTTCATCTGCCATTATTTTTTGTCGCATTAACGGAAGAGTGATAGCTTAAATGCTTGATAACACACACACACACACACACACACACACACACACACACACACACACACACACACACACACCTTTTTAGAATAGTGTGATTAGTGTGCGCAGCATATTTTGCACAGGCCATGATACGAAGGGCTTTCTTTTGCAGTTTTGACCCGACGATTTGCGTGTTTTTTTTTTTTTTTGTTTCTTTTTTTTGCGAAGTAGGTTGCATAACAGTTTCTTTTAGAAGAGCGAAGCATATTTACTCCTATTAGGTGCTTTCCTATACACTTGATGTAAAAGTTTTTTGTGTGTGTGAGTTTTTAAAGGTCAAGAATCCAGGTAACACGATTCTTAATTTTGCACTTTCAAACTGCCACTGAACTTCAGAGCTACTCAAAACATCATTCATCGTTACAGAATCTTCGTTAGTCCACTTGGATTACCAGGGAGCCTTATTATGGCCTCACAATAATTACAGTCTCAACAGAAAACTGTAAATTAAAACATTGCAGATTTAAAAGGGGAAGCTTTTAGCTCTGCAAGAATGCCCTCGCATCAACATTGTGCTTCCGCCTAAATCCAAAACAGAATGTTCATTTAGCCATTCCTATAAACCCGAAAAACTACTTAAGACAAATATTGTCTACTAGCGAGAAACTTTGTTCTTTGTTAAGATTGTACAAAACTAGCTTTTGAGATTGCATCACATCAATCCATATTCCATGACATTGACAGGTTTTTTGATAAGGGGATTTTGATAAGGCCCACATACAAACGGCATGTCTTTCACCATCTTCTGCGGATTATTTTCCTGATGAAACATGTCATTATAAGTTATCAGGTTAAACACCATAAAAAGCAAATATTACTTTCGGCTAGGCTTCGAGCCATGAGTGCCCACAAATTTTTTATGGACGAACTTACATACTTTGGAATAATTCACTTATTCCTGCTTTGACAAAAACTGCTAAGAAACTAAGGGCAGCTCGTTTGGCAGGCTTAAACCTTTATGCCATAAAGCAAATATTCTAAAATTAACTAGTGTGGCTAGTAGTAGGTAGTACGTACAGTACTAGTGTGTAACCCGTTCGAAACTTAAGAAATGTGGGTTTCCCGAAGAGATAATCCAAAGCAAAATGTGGTGGACATTATTGTCATGCTTTCCCATGTAGACTATTGACGCAAAAGTTAGTTTTGATCAAGATCAAATTTTCTAATATAAGCTCTCGCTCCCAAGTAGAATGAGCCTTAATCTTATGGTTGGCTATCATGGCAAAGACATTCTACTCTAAGATATCCTGGCGTTTGTTGTTATGTAAAAGTTCTGTGTCTGCTACAAGTCGCTTATATTTCTTGTATCTTCTACCTTTAAAAATGGATCAGCGCATCTATCTTATATAATTTCAGTACATCTTTGGTCACTATTGCTTTGAAAAAGACCGCCTAAATCGAGACTCAGTGCGTCGCAAACGCAAAACAAACGCAGTTACCTCACCTAGGACTCCAGTTTCAAAACGTATCATCAAAATCGGCGAAATTAGGCGAAGTGGAAAGACAGACTTGCTCTTAGGGACTAGAAACAACAGCGTGCGGAATATTGGTCACTCCAGTGACATTAGTGAAGCAGCATAGTTGGGAATTGTTACCTTGAAAAGTAACTTCCACTATGCGCTAATTGTTAACATGGCTTTGAAAAGTAATTGCTGTTAGTCCTTATTCCGTTATATTTATATAACCGTTCCTTTACAACCGTTAAAAAAAGAACGAAAATAGTCCGTTAAGAGATTTAAAAGCCCTTAGCCTGTTAAACTTATAGCAAGTCCGTTGGTTCATTAAATGTTTCATTTAATGGACCAATGTTACCCTAACTGTTAAATTTGTCATACTAGCCTGTGCTTATGCGCTAACTCGCGACCTTATTTTGATGATTTGGATGCTCAGATGCAATACTTTTTAACCAAAAGGGGCAGGAATTAATCTACTCAAGATCTATCATTCAATATGAAAGAAACTCCCTAAAAATCGTGTTAAAACTGTCATTTTAAATGAAACACAAACTTCTTTTATTTAAATTAAATTTTTGTTAATGTGTGCCGAAATACAAGCAATCCGTCAACATGCTTTCCTCCAGCATTGAAATTACTACTGGAAAAAAATAAATAAAATGCTTAAATCTAGTTGGAGTCATGGAAGGGGGAGAGGGCATGTTTCAACAGGTGCAGGTTGCCATTTGGGAGCAAAAGGGATTTCAAATGGGATTTCGGATAGCTGACATCTTCTGGCCCTTACAAGCTCCTTCCCGATGCTGCGCTGGAAGGGATGGATGTGTTAAACTTGATGAAGAGATTCATTAGGGCTCGCTTGCCCAAAAATGTAGCATCTTTTATGTTAATCTTGGAACCCCCATCTACCCATATCACCAAGAGGCTCTGCGCCTTCGCTTTCAGGGTCGTGCAGGTGCGCATGACAACTTTCCTTGCAGACTTCCCATGTTATACCCTATTTTACTGCAGAATATTGTTCTCCCAAAGTGTATTAGTGAGCGTAACAAAGAACCTTGCCGTACCTGCCAACCAAAAAGCGAGAAAGCCCGGAGCCAGTGAGATATCAGATCTTAATACACTCTCTTCAGTTTCTTGGGAGGGGGTCACTCACGACGCAGAAGAGCAGCGAATAGTGGGCGGGGACAGGGGCAGGACAATTGTAATTTTAAATGTTTGTTGCTTTTGATATGCTTTTAAATGAAGTTTCACCATTGCTGTTATCTACTCTAGCACTAGGGGAAGTAATATTAAACGTTGCTACTTCGCTAAATTTCTTGGTGTTGCTATTGAGGAGAGTTTAGGATGGTCAAGATATATAAGAATAAGAGATTCAAACATTTCAAAGAATATATATAGCACGGAGAAGTACTACTAAGATAAAATTAGGAAAAATCCACAAACTAAAGAAGAAAGCTGAAAGAATAATATCTAATGCTGCGAAAACTGCACACCCCAGACCACTTATGAAGCATCGTAATATGTTAAGCAGGTATGAGTTAAATGTCCAGTTGTGTCCAGCTCATGACATTAAACCGAGTTTAATAGGCCGTGTCTTAGGATATATCTTTCAACGGCGACTGATCGGCTCCGGCTAACTAATTGATCTAGCTCACTAGTTGTGAGCAGGGCGTGGCAATGCCCTTGGTAGTTAAAAGCTACCGAAACGGCGTAAGAGTCTCAATGAGACCAACGGCGTTGCCTATGCTAGTGAACTAGCTAGCGAGGAGAGGAGTGTGGACCCGTCACGCGAAAAAAATCCAAAAGAAACGAGCATGAAACGACAAATAAACAGTAAAGTATGCCAGCTGGGCGGTCGCCTGGACACGCAAGCGCCACGTTGTGGATCTAGAGCAACCCTGGGATCTACTTCGAAAATTGGGCTACAGGGAAGAGGAAAAAGAAGTGAAAGAAAATGTGAGAAGTTGGTTGATGCAAAACACCATGTATCAATCGGCACGTGGAATGTCAGGACACTATGGAAAGATGGAAGCCTCGAAATCTTTGTGAACAGAATGAATGAGTGCTTCGAATAATTGGCCTAGCAGAAGTAAGAAGAACTGGTCAAGGAATAATAAAATGTGTTGGCTATACGCTATTGTACTCAGGTGAAGAGAAGACTCATCGAGAAGGTGTTGGTTTGCTTCTAACAAAAATGGCGACCAGAAGCCTAATCGATTGGAACCCGATATCATCAAGAGTGATCAGCTCGAGGTTCATTCTTGCGGGCAGGAAGAGCCAAATGAGCACCTAATTGCTTTCGAGCGGCCTACGACAACTGCAAGGAAGGACTTACGAAAGGACTTCGTACGTTACAATTTTATTCGAATTTTTATTCTTTCGTGGCTTGTTTTCACATCCGAGATGTAATCATGGCAAAACAAGGAAAGAAGCTATCTGCGAGAATACCGGTACGCGATGAGGAAGAAACGACACTCTCCATACAATATTTCGAAAGACGCTTGTGAACTGGCGTCAAAAGCAGGCGTTTTAGCACTGAAAGAAATCATCCAAAAACAAAAAAAGCACAATTGACCATCTTGAGTCAAAAGTTTGTCTGCTTGAATCGCAAGTAACCTACTTGCTTGATCAGGTAGAGGAGAGTGAGCAATGTTCGAGGAGGATGTGCCTTCGCCTCGAGGGGATAAAAGTTCCGAAAAACAGACGGGACGAGACAGTGGAGGATGTCATGATGGCAGTAAAGGTGGCATTAAGTGAAGCAGGGATCAGTATACCCGATGATGCCATTGACTGGGCGCACCGTGTTGGCAAGGGCCGCATCGTCGCAGGTGAACAAAGGCGTCAGGTAATCGTGCGATTTACGAGCCTTGAACATCGCACAATGGTCTACAAGAAACAGGAAGAAAGTTCTCGACGACATCAACCTGTTAATTGCAAAAAAGGAAATGCGAAACTGTTATGCTTTTGCTGACGTCAATTGTAGATTGCGAGTTAAACTAGACAGTGGCTTCCATCCTATCTCCTGTTACGAAGATTTCCTGAAACTTTGTTGGGAGGACGACAATCAACATGATGCTTGAGATGTTCGAAACAATGAGCTTTTGTTCGTTTGGAACGTTAATTGCTTACTGATGGTAAGTAATTACTCTTTTTTTTTTCTCCTTCGCGCCCTACGCTTTCTATTCTGGGTACCTAACGCGCCGCCCTGTCCTTTCCTCCAATTAAGTTCAAATTTTCTGTAAGCGATCTCTCTTTACTGTGTCGTGCTACAAACGTTCTAATCTTATTATGGCGATTACAAATCACTGCCCAGTAATCGTAATTAATCATTTTGCGGGATAAAATCCTTGCCTTTCGTAAGCGCCATTGAAATGCTTATGTAACTTATCGTAGGCCTCCGAACTTGTTTGGATATTCGTCTTACAAAGTTAGCTTCAGACCAATTTGAGTTCTGTATCGCAGTTGGACTATCCTACTATTGTCTTCGTTACTTCTTGCACTCACTTTTGTCATTTTATATTTTCCTTTAGCAGTAGTCAGTTGGTTACTGATTTTTCTATTCCTTTGT
>QQSS02118412.1:0-16352 GCA_003687565.2 Craspedacusta sowerbii
ATAGCTTGATTTAAGTCACGCAAAAAGAATTTGAATTTAAGACCGAAATTAATCTTTCATTTCGCATTATCATAATCAAAATGAATCAAGAAGCCACGACGGTACTGGGAAAAGGTCTGAACTTGGGCCCAAAACAACGAAATCCAAACATATTGCTGGAGCCAAAATTAGTTGTTGGATGCAAAATGATTTGCCTTATATATAGATCACAATCTCTTATTCCTGTTCAAAAACGTAAACTTCATTATAATTAGACCTTAAATCTTGTTGATATAGTTCTGTTTCATCAAAAACTTAAGAATGGAATTTTGTGTTTAGGAACGGCAAACTTGATCAGAACTAAGGCGTACTTGGATAATACCAGCTTTGTAAAATACTACACTTGTTTTGCAATGAGCCATAAAAAAGATTTCTAAATAATTTTATCTGATTAGTGATCGAAGTTCGCGAAATTTTTCATGTTCTGATCTCTTGATAAAGTCAGAATCCAAAACTTGGGACTGACTTCGTCGCTAATCTCACTTATTCATATTTCAAACGTCCATTTTAACACGAGAAAACCTTGTTTTAGGAACAAAAACGTTAATCTGTTATTTACGTAACGTCGATCTTAGTACTGAAGGAAATATGAAGTATTTATAAAGAGTGAATCTGTTTCATATTTATTCAGACCATTTCTACGGTTGGATCATATAGTAGCCAATGATCATTTAGCAGCGCGAGAATCAGCTATTGAAGTTGTAAGGAATTTTCAACAGATAGAACCAATTTTTGATTTGATAATAAACCTTCATTCTCTTTATAAGAAAACTATGGATTTAGACCGTAAAAAGGCTCTCAATTTAGCATAATAATAATGTATGCGAATGCATGCTATGAATATTTGATGCTAAGCAGTGCCGTTCTAGTTAAGTGATTGAGATTGCAAACACAACGAAGTTCTGACCTCAACGTTCCGGGCTTGAGTTCTTTCAAATATTAGTGTCCTTCATTGCGTGGCTCTCATAAGCTTATATAAGAAAGTGCGATAGGTTCTTACAAAGAATTATGATTAAGATTGAATTAAACAAGAAGAACGGTTTATCCGCTTTAGGGTGGCCCTTATTTGGCATAAAAAGTTTTTTTTTTAGTTTTTGTGTGCCTGACCCCGAAAATGGTTCTTTTTGATGAAAAATCAATGTGCACAAAATTTGAATGACTTATTATGACATTAACTTCTGGCTCACTTACGTCAAAGTTAGGAAGGATAGCCATAGTACGTATGAAAGGCTCGCTCGTGGCTTATCATATGTTTGCTTACTTTCAAAAACAAAACATCGCCATATAGCCCACTATTATTCACCAAGTTCGTTCAAATTAAATGAGCAGATTTTACTCGTAAGTTACAAATACTAATACAAAAGTTTAAGGCTCCAGGTGAATAATAATATCTTAACTGGAGGTCTTCAAAAAAGTTGCTTTCTTAGCATCAGGATATGCTTTACGATGTTGCGTTATAACTTGTAATCCAAACTGCAGCTGCTCTTCACTCCGAAATCTATGGCTTTGAGAGGCTCTTGTTATTAATGCAACGCCACGTTCTGCATGATCGTTAGTTGTCGCTAATGAGTTTACAAACGCAGAAACGACATTTAAGTCATCAATGCCATGCCAGGCTGTTGGGTCTTCTTCTAGAAATGTAGCTGGAATGCCCAAGATGGAGAAGGGGTCTCTGCTTCTCTTCGAAACAAAATCAGGTAAAGTCTTCTGTTGAACTATTGCCATATCCACTACTGCCGTTTTTAGCGGCTCACACTCTCCTTCTTTCTCTAAGGAAGCTTTGACCATCACCCTCTTGGTTGCCAAATCCACATCTCTGTAAAAAAGGCTCAGAAGCACCAGATCCTCTGACTGATACCACCGCTGTGATTTTGCGCGAGGTAACAGTACTGATGCTTTGTTGGGGGTAGGCATCCAGTTGCTGAAGGAGTAGCAGGTCATTTCTGGCCTCTTTTGAAGCAGTTGGGGCTTGTTACCAAAATGTTAAGTAAACTTTTGCGATAAAAATATTAAGATCTCTCAATCCTGTCGATTCTCTTGCAGTTAGCAGAAACTGCGACCGAAATAACTATACTTTGATGCTATAAATGGCTTTTGCCATCCACCGAGCATGGTGCTGAGGTCCATGAGATTGGAATGTTTTGTGTTGGTGCACCCAAGAAAGCCATCATAAAGTTTAGCAGCTCTCGATAGTCATGGCGGGGCTGGTAATCCAATAGCTGCTGCTCACAAAATGCATGTATTTCATCCCGGACATTAGCAAGCGCAGATTCTGCAATATCATCAGAGGAAGCATTTTTAAAGTTTTTTTTGTCAACACGTGGCCACCTCTTTTGAAACCTCTGGAATAGTACAAATTGTGGTGCTTTGCGGGTCCCCAAGCATTCATTAAATGCAGCAGCCAATACCAGTTCTAGGATATGGTGCCTGGAACCTAAGTGTAAAAGTTTCTTATCAAGAAGCTGCTCAAGAATGGTGCAGGCTCCTAAGAATCGACCGTTGTTTGAGCGTGTTGTGTCAAAGCACATAGCACGAACCAAATTTTCAACCTCCCATTCTCGGATTGTATCATTAACAGCCTGAGCTAGGGCTTGCCCAGTTGCGGCATTAATCATAGGAATAGCCAAAAGTTGTTCATCTCCCATAGTCGTAACAATAATAGGCAATCTATCCACCTTGTTGATTCCAGTTAGATCAGGCATAATTTTACTATCCCAGTGAACTGTTAGCGATGTAGTTGGTTTGAATGCCTCTTTGATGCTGCTAGCCATTGTTTTACGGTAATTTTGACGGTGACGTTGGACGGCTGACCTGTTTACAGCAAGTTCTTGTGGGTTATGGCCTAGGGCTCGTGAAGCCTCCAACAGCACCATTGTAGTAGTTCTGTCACTTACTCCAGTCCGATCACACATACCAGCCAGTTCTGGTGATACAACAGTTCGGCGTCCTTGTTTGGGTTGTGGAGTTGCATCAGTTGCTCCTGATGTGCTCGGAACCACCCCATAAAGCAAACTTTCCTCCGACTCTGAATCTGCGCTTCTCTCAGGCACTGCTTTCTCAAGCATGGTCTTTTTTGCCATTTCATATTTTTGCCTTCTTTTTTTATTTTCGTTTCCTTTTGCAACTTTTTCTGTTCTTGAGTTAATTTTTACACGGTCCACACTTCCCAAACAACAGCGTCTACCTCTCTGTCGCTGTAATTCGAGAAAACTTTTGTCTTCTGGATTCTCAATTAGCTCTAAAGCATTCTCATGAGCAATGTCAAACAGTTCCTCGATTTCAGCAACAAACGAGACTTCTTCAAGCATCTGAGTTTGAGTTCTTCATTTTCTGTTCTTCTTAAAACCCTTCCAGACATAAAACGTTTTTTTAGTTTTTTAATCGAGTTCTGATGGTGTTTGGTTGGGATTCTTGCACGAAGCCGAAATCTTCAACCCTTTCTATGACCCTGGTCAAGGCTAAGTGGATATGTTCTTTAAGAAGGTTGTGTGTATAAAGAAATTGTTTTCGCGATAGAAGCTTGCTACCATCAATCGTTTTAACATCGCTAACCAAAAAGGCTTAAGATCGTGTGTTGGCCTTAGCCATATTAATCTGAGTTAATTGAGTTTAAAAAAAGAGTTAATTCAATAAGTGCTGCTGATTAAAGGCACGTGAAAATAAATTTGCGAATTTTTACTAGCCCCATTAATTCTTAAGCAAAGCCAAACATGAACTCTCAAATTTCAAGGGTTGTAATGGTTACTGGCTCAAGTTTAATGTAAGAAGTGCATGGCATTATAATTGCTTCATTAATAAAAACTTGAAACCGGTCCTATGCAGTTCAAACAATCTCTTTAAAAAAATGGGATAAATCAAACACAAGTTCGTGTTAATTTAAAGATAAACAGCCATATTAAACACCCTATTCCATACCGTCGCAACCATTTTGAGTCTTTGATCAAGATTGTCGGCCCGGAATGTTTTCATCGTTGTTATGACGAATGCGGATAATTGCGAACGGCGCAGTCTTGATTGGATACACAAAACAACGAACGATTGTCCTGGAGCTTCGACAGAGCCACAACTGCGTGTTGCCAAATGGCGGCCAAGGACCGGCGAAGTTTAACAATCCTTGAAAAATGAAATCCATTGAGCCACCTCTAGTGGGCTCAAATTTGAACCAAATTTTTTTTTGCTTATTTGGAACAACATGAGAGGGTCAGACAATGAATATTCGAAAGTTCAAAAATAAGGGCCGCCCTAATCTGCATATATGAATAGGAAAGCAAGGATCATGCCGTCAAGCGCAAATTCTTGTGTTTCTCATGGAATCTGTCGCAGGACCAACCAATCTAACTTGGTTCGTAAAGATTTCGTAGTTCCGGGCCTTCACATGATCGTATAAGTTTTGATCCTCACGTCTATGCAAAAAGTTTTGTTGATGCCATAACCTCAGAGCCTAACCACCTAAACCATTATTATTATTTTATAACCATAATTACCATTATTAGAAACGTAAACTTCATTATAATTAGACCTTAAATCTTGTTGATATAGTTCTGTTTCATCAAAAACCTAGAATGAAATTCTGTGTTTAGAAATGGCAAACTTGATCAGAACTAAGGCGTACTTGGATAATACAAGCTTTGTAAAATACTACATTTGTTTTGCAAATGAGCCATAACAAAGATTTCTAAATAATTTTATCTGATTAAAGATCGAAGTTCACGAAACATTTCATGTCCTGATCTTTTGATAATGTCAGATTCCAAAACTTCGGACTGAGTTCTTCACTAATCTCACTTATTAATATTTCAAACGTCCATGTGAACAAGAGAAATGGTTGTTCACGAAAAAAATCGTTAATTTGCTATTTGCGCAATGTCAATCTTAGTACTGAAGGAAATATGAAGTATTTATAAAGAGTGAATCTGTTTCATATTTATTCAGACAATTTCTACGGTTGAATCATATAGTAGCCAATGATCATTTAGCACCACGAGAATCAGCTATTGAAGTTGTAAAGAATTTTCAACGGATAGAACCGATTTTCATTTGATGATAAGCCTTCATTCTCTTTATAAGAAAACTATGGATTTAGACCTTAAAAAGTCTCTTAATTAGCATATTGATAATGTATGCGAATGCATGCTATGAGTATTTGATGCCAAGCGGTGCCGTTCTAGTTAAGTGTTTGAGATTGCAAACATAATGAAGTTCTGACCTCAACGTTCCGGGATTGAGTTCTTTTCAAATATTAATGTCCTTCATTGCGTTGCTCTCATAATCTTATATTAAGAACGTGCGACAGGTTCTTACAAAGATAGAATTCATTAAAAATAAAAAGAAAGCATTCAAAGCAAGGTGGTTGCCCGAAGAACCGTTGCAGTTTAAAACCCGGTATGGTCAATTTTCCTATTTACAAAATTTGCTTTGCTGAAAGCTCAAATGTAATGATAACATTTAATTAAACCAGAAGAACTGTTTACATGCATAAATGAATAGGAAAAGCTGCATCACGCCGTCAAGCGCAAATTCTTGTGTTACTCATGGCCTCTTTCGCAGGACCAACCACTCTAAATTGGTTCGTAAAGATTTCGTAGTTCCGGGCCTTCATATAATAGTAAAAGTTTTGATCCTCGCGTCTATGTAAAAGGGTTTGTTGATGCCATAACCTGAGAGCCAACCCACCCAAATCATTATTTTTTGATCCGTATATAATTTTACGTCAATTACGTCTTTTCTTCTGGCCAAGATGGGCCCGTTCCCCTTTAACGAAAAATAGCTTGATTTAGTCAAGCAAACAGAATTTGAATTTAAGATGTGGTGTTTGTCTTAGATTTGTGCGTCTGAAGCTTGCTCAATGTCTTGCATGGCTTAACTTGTTGAAGATTGTTTTCAGTTTAGATGAATTTTATTGATGGTTTTGTTGGAGATAGTAAAAAATCTGATTGAGCAGGTTCGTTCCACTGTATTATGTCCTTGATAAGCGGTTTGATTATTAGCAACTAAACTTTCCTTCCGATATATTCCATAAGTCTGCGACAACTCGCCGGTTAATGCTTCACTGGCCCATTTGAGAGGTGCAAGATAACAAGAAATTGAATATGACCGGTGTCCGCGATAACTCGCCGTTTAATGCTTCACTTGCCCATTTCAGAGGTGCAAGATATAGCAACGTACAAAGAAAATGAATGTGACATGTGTCATCAAGTTTTCATTGAAATGCTGCATAATAATGATACACGGGACAGAAACACCTTCACGGGGACTCGATCACATGGTATCTGCATTAAATACAAGCGGCTTAGGCACGAAGCCATTGAGACGATGCATGATCGAGCTTTAGAAAATATCAAACGTCTGAATCAGAACATCCGCAGTTTGCGTCAAAGGCTTAACCACGGTCAACAATTGATATCTTCTAGACGACAATTAGCAGATTATTCCACCGATATTGCCTTTGCCACAGATAAGCTCTTATTTGAAATTTAGAAGTCTTCTTAAACTCAAGATAACGAGGTAGTTCCCGATTGCCAATCTTCTGCCCAAGAGTTATATTATAAAAATTTTGATTCTTATGCGGCTTCATTTCTCGTATTACTGAGAAACTCCTTTTTTTCAATTGGGGCTGCTCCAAGATGTGATGTTCGTCTTAGATTGTTGCGTCGGTAGCTTGGTCAATGTTTTTCTTGGCTTGACTTGTTCAAGATTGTTTTCAATTTAGATGAATTTCATTGATGGTTTTGTTGCAGATAGTAAAAAATCTGACTGAGCAGGTTCGTTCCACTGTATTATGTCCTTGATAAGCAGCGTGTTCATTAGCAACTAAAATTTCCTACCAATATTTTCCATACGTCTGCGACAACGCGCCGCTTAATGCCTCACAGGCCCATTTCAGAGGTGAAAGATAACAGGAAATAGAATTTGACATGTGTCCGCGACCACTCGCCGTTTAATGCTTCACTGGCCCATTTCCGAGGTGCAAGATATAGCAACGTAAAAAGAAAATGAATGTGACATGTGTCCACGATCACTCGCCCTTTAATGCCTCACATGCCCATTTCATAAATGCAAGATGAAAAGAAAATGAATGTGCCATGTGTCGCCAAGTTTTTATTGAAATGCTGCATAATTATGATACGCGGGACAGAATCACCTTCACAGTGACTCGAACTCGTGGTATTTGCATTTAAATACAAGCGGCTTAGCCACAGCACCATTTAGACGATGTGTGATTGAGCTATAGAAAACATCAAATGCTTTAATTCACGCATCCGCACTTTGCGTCAAAGGCATAACCTCGTTCACCAATTGATATCTTCTGGACCACATTTAGCAGATTACCCGGCGGATATTGCCTTTGCCAAAGTTCAGATTTATTTTGGAATTTAAAAGACTCCTTGAACTCAGGTTAGAGACTTCGTTTCGAATTACCAATCTAGTGCCCAAGAGTTATATTATAAACATTTTGTTTCTTGTACGGCGTCATCTCTCGCACTTGTGAGAAACTCCTTTTGTCAATGAAGGCTGCTTCCAAATGTGATGCTGATGATGAATGTGAAACTTTTTTTGTCTGAACCTTGCTGAATTTTTCACTTGGTTTTACTGAATAATTTTATTTTTCAATTTATTAGAATTTGAATGATGGTTTTGTTGCAGATAGTAAAAGTTCTCATGGAGCGGGATCGTATTGTGTCCATTAAAAATAGAGTTATCATAGGAAACTAAACTTTCCTTCCGATATTTTCTACAAGTCTGCGACAACTCTGCTTTCAATACTTCTTACGCCAATGTCAGAGGTGCAAGATAAAAGAAAATGAATCTGACATGTGTCATCAAGTTTTATTGGAAATGCTGCAAAATAAGGGGACGGAAACACGGGAAAGAAACACCTGCACAGGGACTCAAACTCGGGGTATTCGCGTTTACATGCAAGCGGCTTAACCAGTTTGCCGATGAGACGATGTATGATTGAGCTTTAGAAAATATCATATGTTTAAATGCAAGCATCCGCAGTTTGCGTACAAAAGCCTAGCCACGGTCATTATTGGACACTTTCTGGACCACCAATTAGCAGATTACCCGGCGGATATTGCCTTTGCCAAATTTGAGATTTTATGTGAAATTTATAAGTCTCCTTGAACTCAGATTTTAGTGGTTATTTCCGATTATCAATCTAGTGCCCAAGAGTTATATTTATAAACTTCCGATTACCAATCTAGTGCCCAAGAGTTATATCATAAACATTTTGATTCTTATGCGGCGCCATCTCACGCCCTTGTGAGAAACTCCATTTTTTACACGAGGCTGCCTCAAGATGTGATGTTTGTCTTAGATTCTGCGTCTGAAGCTGTGTTTTGCATGGCTTAACTTGTTGAAGATTGTTTTCAGTTCAGATGAATTTTATTGATGGTTTTGTTGCAGATAGTAAAAGCTCTGATTGAGCAGGTTCGTTCCACTGTATTATGTCCTTGACAAGCGGTTTGGTTATTAGCAACTAAACTTTCCTTCCGATATATTCCATGAGTCTGCGACAACTCGCCGTTTAATGCCTCAGAGGCTCATTTGAGAGGTGCAAGACAACAATAAATTGAATATGACAGGTGTCCGCGATAACTCGCCGTTTAATGCTTCACTTGCCCATTTCAGAGGTGCAAGATATAGCAACGTAAAAAGAAAATGAATGTGACATGTGTCTTCAAGTTTTCATTGAAATGCTGCAGAATAATGATACACGGGACAGAAACACCTTCACGGGGACTCGATCACATGGTATCTGCATTAAATACAAGCGGCATAGGCACGAAGCCATTGAGACGATGCATGATCGAGCTTTAGAAAATATCAAACGTCTTGTCCGTATATAGTTTTACGTCAATTACGTCTTTTTTTTGTGGCAAACATGGTCCCATTCCCCTTTAACGAAAAATAGCTTGATTTACTCAAGCAAACAGAATTTGAATTTAAGACCGAAATTAATCCTTCATTTGGCATCATCATGATTGAAATAAATCTAGAAGCCAAGACGTACTGGGAAACGAATGTGCTCTCAATTAGCATAATGATAATGTATGCGAATGCATGCTATGAGTATTTGATGCCAAGCGGTGCCGTTCTAGTTATGTGATTGGGATTGCAAACATAATGAAGTTCTGACCTCAACGTTCCGGGATTGAGATCTATTCAAATATTAATGTCCTTCATTGCGTTGCTCTCATAATCCTATATTAAAAAAGTGTGGCAGGTTCGAAGATCGAATTCATTAAAAATAAAAAGAAAGCATTAAAAGCAAGGTGCTTGCCCGTAGAACCGTTGCAGTTTAAAACCCGGTATGGTCAATTTCCTTATTTACAAAATTTGCTTTGCAGAAAGCTTAAATGTAACGATAAAGATTGCATTAAACAAGAAGAACTGTTTATCTGCATATATGAATAGGAAAACAGGGATCATGCCGTCAAGCGCAAATTCTTGTGTTTCCCATGGCATCTGTCGCAGGACCAACCAATCTAACTTGGTTCGTAAAGATTTCGTAGTTCCGGGCCTTCATATGATAGTAAAAGTTTTGATCCTCGCGTCTATGCAAAAGGGTTTGTTGATGCCATAACCTGAGAGCCAAACCACACAAATCATTATTTTTTGATCCGTATATACTTTTACGTCAATCACGTCTATTCTTGTGGTCAAGATGATCCCATTTCCCTTTCACGAAAAAAAGCTTGATTTAGAAATGGCAAACTTGATCAGAACTAAGGCGTACCTGGATACTACAAGCTTTGTAAAATACTACATTTGTTTTGCAAATGAGCCATAACAAAGATTTCTAAATACTTTTATCTGATTAGTGATCGAAGTTCACGACACTTTTCATGTCCTGATCTTTTGATAATGTCAGATTCCAAAACTTCGGACTGAGTTCTTCACTAATCTCACTTATTAATATATCAAACGTCCATGTAAACAAGAGAAAACGTTGTTCACGAAAAAAATCGTTAATCTGCTATTTGCACAATGTCAATCTTAGTACTAAAGGAAATATGAAGTATTTACAAAGATTGAATCTGTTTCATATGTATTCCGAGTTTTTCTGTGGTTGATTCATATAGTAGCCAATGATCATTTTGCTGGTGCTAGAATTGTCAATTGAAGTTGTAAGGAATTTTCAACGGATAGAACCGATTTTCCTCTGCCTTCAACCAATATACCAAATAACTTTTTTGGCAAAATTTTTTTTGCCTGACTATGAAGTACATGGCTGCTCAAGAAGCATTGATATTAAATCAATTTGGCTTTTTCATGTGGATTGTGAGAATAGTACTTACGTGCGTCATTGTTCCACTGAAGGAGCTGATGTCAGGCCTGCATCCTATCATGCTCATTCAAGGTTGCCTTTGACCCAATCATCTAGCAATCACGAATACAAACACTGGTACACACATTAGGCATTTTTTATCCTCGGATTAGCCAGGAACTTTAAAAACGTGGAGTTGTATATTATATACATGCTATATTTTGGGGTTACTTGCAGAAAAGTGTTCATCATTATGCACCTGAATTGATTTTATAAAATTAGTGGAATCATAAACCCTGTCTTAATACAATTAATGCGTTTGGAAATTCAAGTATATAGCACCATACTTTTTATTGATCTTTTTGTCACTAATTTGTTACCTATGTAAGGCTAGCCTTTTGATTATTTACGAGGTATTGTTCCCGCGTATGACGCAGCTGGCAATGCTCAAGTGATTTGGGGGCAGGGTGCTAAAACTTTTCACTTGAGAGCTTATGTTCTCTTGAGACAGTGCTCTCGAGGTCTCCTGGGGTTTCAAGTTCTTAATGGGATTCCAAGCAGTTGCTTGGCCAGTTAAGATTCCAACCAAAGGTCTCTGACGAGTCCCTTGGCCAGGACGAAACATATGTAAGGCTAGCCATTTGATAATTTGTTACTTGTAATGGATATTACTGGCCAAGCCAAAATGATAGCACGTGTTTCTATATACGAAACACGTTCTTCTCGTTCATATTCCGAGCGACCATTAGGGCTTTACGTGCAATCGCCATTGCTGTTGACGTGCAATCGCCATTGCTGTTGACGTGCAATCGCCATTGCTGTTGACGTGCAATCGCCATTGTTGTTGATTGATGGCCAGTTGGGCCATAAAGATTCAGCGGTGTTTTACAGGTCTTTGCAAGAGGACACAAACCCTCCTTAATCCGGGCTCGCTACCGGCAGTCGCTAGTATCCAACTGAAGTACCTCAAATTTCTATGCGAATTTTCCTTGTAAGTGGACGTACGGAGTCCGTTAGTGATTTTGGTACTCCAACTTTATTAGTCTGTTCCTTTTTTTTAAGTCGTAGGTGGAAGGTAGCTTTTATCTTTAAGAAGTTTATTGTGGCTATGTGTTTTGTTATAGATATTGGTGTTAATTTAACAGGTAAGCGAGTCAATGTTTGAATTATCGTCTTAAGTTGGCAATAAAGACAGACATGCTTAGTTATCGTCATTGTTATTTTAAATGGGATTGTATATAGATTGATATTTTCTGAATCCTTGTCGCTTAGTCTTTTTTAATTCGGGTTGGGTCTTTGATAGTCTTTCGATGTGTTTGTCTTGTTTTGAAGTTATTGAAGGCAGCTTTGATGGCTTCAATCATGTGGTAAATTAAGGGTGCAATATACGTAGCAGAGGGGCGTGTAGGATTTATATGTATTTTCATATGTGATAGTCTCGATTATTTCGTTGTAGATCCAATTTTTCGTGGTGTTTATAATGGCAAGAAAATCCATCGGGGTAAGTCTCTCTTACATGCATGGAGACAGCGAAGTAATGGTTTCCTTAGCGTTCGTCGTTTTATTTAGTAAAAAGCGGAACTTTTCATTAAATTTTATCGTCTAATGCAGCCATAAGTGTGCTCCCCCTTTGTTAAGATTATTTGCGCGAAGGTTTCTCGTACTATAGGGTCCCGTTTTCTATAATCTCTGTCACAAATTCCGCTGGAGGAAGTTATGCACATGCATGCTGCCCTGTTGTGGTTACTCATTCGGATGCTGTTGAAGCACTTCCTAATGATCAATTGAGAAATCTTTTGCAGATTGATGCTGAACAGCTGACACTATATAATTGACGGTTGCGTATGTAGCTATGTATTGCTTATTGCATATTTATTGCCCTATTTTGTTGCGTGTTATATGCCGGTTGTAAGTGATGGTTATGCAACGTGAAGCGGCACGACAGTGGGAGAGGTATTTACCACTAGTGGCGAGTGTGTTTCCACTTGCAACCGTTTTTCAGCACTTAGGCGCGTTGGGTAGGAATCGAAAAGGGTTCTTAAAGGACTTGACCGTGGACTTGTGGCGTGTGCGGTCAGCTTTCGTAGTCGTATGCTAAGACTGATGCAAGCGGAATTCGGGATAAAGCAAGGCTTTTGCAATGCAACCTCGAATAAGGAGGAAGGATCGTCTTTCAGATAGAAGCCGGAAAAAAAGATGTTGCGTCGGATATGAAGGGACCAGATTGAAAAGCAAGGGTTGATGGAGTTCTACGAGGAACTGCAATTAAAGTACACAGATGTTGGACGGGCTGAGTATCAGTATCAGAAGTGACGTAGGCGTTGGAGACAAAGACGTAAGTTCTACGATGACCCTAATAAATTTGCTAAAGCACTCCTTGAGAAAGGAGGTCATCGGCATTTGCCAAGTTCTCCGTATCCAAAGCGGGTTATCGCTGATACGCCTCAGCATAAGTTTAACTTGTGTGAGCTCAGACTGTAGAGGGTCGATGCGGTAGCTTGTAAGGAAGAGCTGCGAGTGCGGCTGGTTAGAACTTTTCGTCGTGTGAGCTGCTTAAGCACTGCGAAGAAATTTGGAATGTGTTATGGAACATTCATAGCGTAGTTTGGAGGAACAAGATTGTTCCCTTCGGTCTTCGCGTTGCGGAAGGTGTGATATTCCTAAATACAAAGATACGAGGATAAAGGGCATTTCGGTCTGATCTCGCTCCTATATATTGATGGAAGATCGTTGTCCTAACAGATCCTGATAAGTGTCCTAGCGCGGCTTATTTCGGAGTTTGTAATTAAGAATGAATATGTGAACACATCGATTCAGATAGCGGGCGTTCCCATGATTCCAGGGTGCCCTGAGCATGCGCAGTTGAGCTGGGAGCCTATCCAGCAATGCAAGAAAGAAAAACGACGTATCTCGTTGGATTTGAGTAATTCTTACGGATCAGTGCCTTATTTACGCAGGAGTACTTTTGGATACCTCTGTCAGTGGGGGATGATTTTTTGCTAGAGACGCAATCTGGTAGTGCTATGTGCTAGGAAGTGGAGGAGGTGCAACTTGTGCTCAGAGCAACCCAGCAGAGTCTTCGGTAAATGTTCAGCGATTGCCATATGGCCAATGTTGCCATTGAAATTTACCATAGAGAATGAAAATTAACCCATTTCTTGTTTCACGCTTAAAGCTGGAACTCTAAAATGGTTTTAGGCATCTTCTAACTGACTGTCATAAAAAAACATGACTTCTCACATACCTTAGGCGTTAAACGCGATTACATGCTCTTACAAGAAGCTCCAAGTTTATACAACTTTTGTTGCAACTGGTCCTCTCCTGATAGGTATGTTCACCTGGGGCGTGAGTTACCTTAAATTGGGGTTTTCTTTCGCACCTTATGTCGGCTTCTCATCTTGCCCTGGGGTAATTCCCTGCGCCTGATAATTGCCCTGCATGTGAAAATCCCTCCAAAGATCTCGGCGTCAAATAGGCTGGCACAGAATGCACTGCATTTGTAGTTACCCTAGCTTTGTTCCGGCAATTCATAATGGGATGACTTTTCCATACTCGAAAAAGATTCAGATCATAAAAGATTGTGTACGCGAAATGGATGGGATCCATCGTTCTCTGTCTGATGCTCATGTGCAGTGTGACAAGGTGTGGTATGCGAGGCTCGTATTTTTGATCATGAATTTTACCTGGGTCTGTTAATGCTTTATTTCTCGTTATTGGATTCGCAGTCGTGCGTCTTGTGATTTCTTTCCAGATGATTTTGCAGACGTTCTCAATAGAGCCTCAGCAATTGGCGTTAAGAAGGTAATTGACATATTTGTGTTAGTGAAGATTATATGATACAGTGAATAGAAATTAGCGTGGACTCAAACGTGTTTGCTCTTGTGTTCGCCGTCTGTTGATCCACTCATGCTTAGGTATCCTACGTGTAGAGTTTTTTCGTGCTGTGGTGCCCAATATTCGTCAAAGAATTTTAGTTTTTATTTTTTAATTTAGATTTTTTATGAATTTTCAATTTGGGTTTTTCCGGGGGGGGGGGGAGGCCAAGAGGTACAGCAACCACCCCGAGACCTCGGTCATTTGAATTGCATCAGTGGGAAAGAGGTCACACACAAGTTGGTCTTACTGGTAGGTTGCGTTGATTCCTTCTCTACTGGTGAAATAACCACAATGCATAGCGAAGAAGAATGCTGCGTCTCCTATGCATACTGCACTGGATTGCTTGACTCGCACAAGGTCATTGCACTTTTATTTTTTGTTCTGCTCTGTGGCTGTTGAAGGCAGTTTTAGACCAGGTACCCTCTGCAACTGACTTTTGTTTCAGTAATACTCCTTGATCGGTTAAAGTTGAAATGATTTTCTTTTAGATAAAAGAGTCTCCAGACTAAGGCCCGCGGGCCAGAACCTTTAAACGTCGCGCCTATCACTCTCGAATCAAATACATTAGTAATGCTTTGCTTGAAATTCCCCATGTGACTTCAGTGGTGTTAATCGGCCTGTCTTTCCTATCGCTCATCGCCACGCGTCTGTTTTGATTCTAATTTATTTGACCTCGACTCTTTATCCGACTCCCGAACGGCTGCCGCAGTTAATACGACCCGCGTGCTAAAACGTTCGAAGGCCTCTGTTTTAGATGAACAATCTTTCTGTGCTGCAGCTTTACAGTACCCTCTCTGGGACGCACAGGCTCATGCAGCCTATATTATTGTAAAAGTTACCCAAAATTTGCTTGCTTCGCAAATTCTGTACCCATAGGCGCAAACTTTATTAGAGAAAGCGCAACTTTTACTATTCTTCAAGATCTCCAGTTTACCCGTTAAGCACAGACCGCATCTGCTGGTGCCGCACTTTTATGCTGAACTCTGCTTTGCGATGTCCCATTTTATATCGCACTGGACCTTTTTATCTTTCAATGACCAGACATTTTTAGCCAGATTGTTAGCGCTTCGCCTGGTGACTTTCGAACTGAAGAATTGCTGGTGGTTTCGTAATCTGTACTTAAATAGTGGTTCTGTTGCGCCATAATATATCCTTGTGTTGCTTGCTTGCGGTTGCATTACGCTCGCTTTGTAGACAATGGCATGGTTCATGCATTTGTTGTGTGATGGGGGGCGGTTGGTTTTGTTGTGTCAGTTGAACAATCTTGCGTCATTGTGGATGCTTGAAGTTTTCTGCAACACTCTTCTGTTGTGCGCTATGAGTATGCTCTCCATATTTGGCATGCAGCTATAACTCAATTTGGTGTTGTTTCTGGTGAAGATTTTCCTGTACTTGTGTTCAGGCGTGAAATGTTTTTCGACGATGTTCAAAATTTTTTGCCAATGTTCTCTTTCACTGCTGCGTTGTATGGTGGGTTGAACCATATGATCTTCCTCCCGCCGAGAAATCTCCACTTCTTGTTGTTCTCGTTTTTCGTGAAAGATACTTGTTGTGTAAAGCCATTATGTTTTAATGCGTTCTGATAATTGGCATCGACGTTGGAAAATTCGCCTTCATCTCTCAAAATTTCTGACAGGCGTGAACGTACCATGGCTGGGATTTGGCTAGTTATGGAAGGTGGATGGTTTCACTCTTAGTGTATTTGTAGCGGCGGGTTGTGTGGCTTCCTGTAGGGTCGGTATTTCCCTGTACGCAGATCCAATGTCACATCAAGGTAGTTGACTACTGGGGGGCAAATTTATGTCGATTGAAATTTGTAGGTTATTTTCGATGTTGTTCTTGTTTTTCTCCATTTGAAGGCCGGGTGTATTGGAGTATTTTCCAAGACCGTCAGCTCAACAAAATTAATGCTCGGGACCAAATCTGCAAGCATTTGCAGCAGATAGAGACCAACTTGCTCGCTCAATTCTGCTCCATCGCATGAGCCCATAGTATAGCGTCGATGGGCATGCGTTGCTCGGCAAAAGAATAGGTAAATATATGTATATAAGCTGATAAGTGCAACGTTGGGGACATCATGAAAGTTTAAGCATGTGGCTAACTAGCAGTTATGTATGTGTATATATATATATATATATATATATATATATATATATATATATAT
>QQSS02118523.1:0-16352 GCA_003687565.2 Craspedacusta sowerbii
ATCTATCTATCTATCTATCTATCTATCTATCTATCTATCTATCTATCTATCTATCTATCTATCCATCTATCTATCTACGCAAAGCACTTTGCAGACTCCAGAGAACTATTTATGATTGTTCTGCAGTGAATTGAGGGTTTCCAACTCAAGGAACTCTCTCGCAGGCAGGTATGAATCCGTAGGATAAGCATTGCGCGTGTATATAGAGACCATAGCGCCTGTTGTTTGAGCAGTTACCTCCACCGAGATGTGCGAACGCACACCGCTGGGTCTTACAATCACGCTTGTCGAACAACTCAAGCCCAAACATTCTCCTGGTTTATTCAAGTCGACGATCATGACTGACTCTACCACGCTAGCTATACTGTGTTAAGCAGACGAGCAACGTGGCGTACCTTAATATAAAGATTCCAATTTCAGTGCCGCAAGGTTATCTAAACATAGATCACAGTTGGTTTCGCAAAAAAAAAAAAAAAGGAAAGGTCATCTCTAACCCTGTTAAAACTCCAACAATTATCAAACATTTTTCATTTCATCAACTTAAAGTTGCATATTCGAGCAATACCGACCAAACCCTGTACCCTGGCGTGCTTTCACGGGACATATTGTCTAGTATAACGCCAGAAGTCACATCTTCGGAAGTTAAGCTAACAGAGCTTTAGTTTAATCGAGCCCCACCGAACTTGAAGACATCAGAGAAGAGATGTCTTTGAGCGACACCTGCGTATGCGAATAACGATGGGTACTTCGGCTTAGTTACTCACACAAAACCACACACTAACACCTATATGTATATGTGTATATATACACACATAAGTTTCCAGTTAGTTAGACCAACTTAATCTATCTGAGCATAAACCCTATATTATTCGCTTATTTGTTGTAAACTATATTCCGTTTAATTTAAACCCCAAAAACAATGCGACGTAGAATAAAAAAGCCGACCTAGCAGGTAAGAACATAACGTCGAGTGAGAGAATGATTGAGAGTGCGTGAGAGAGAAAATTCAATAATCGATAAATTGGAGAATTGATAGAAGGGTAGAAGGATAGATAGTGAGGTAGAGAGATAGCTACATAAAAAGACGGACAGAACGAAAGACCGACAGACTGGCAGAAATACGTGGTATATAGATACGGACATTTAGAGATTACAAGAAAGATTAGATCCTCGTTAGGACAGACCAACGCAGGAATGATCAAGCCACGAAGAAGTGCCGGTAACAAAGCGCGATGAAAGATGAGTTTAATGTAGGGATAGGCCACGGCAACGCACCTGTGGCACACCATGGCCGAACGTGGCCTGCTGAGCATTGCTGGGATGGTGGGCGTTGTGGTAGGCGGTCAGGTGTCCGTCATGGCCAATGCCAGCAGCCCGAGACGAGTGCAGGTAGCCCCCTATGTCACTCGGGCCAGGCGAGGCGGTCTGATTGAAGGCCTGGGTCAAAGGCGATGGTGGAGCTACTAAGCTGCTGGGCTGGGAGCCGTACTGAGTTAGCTGAACTAAAAAAACAACAACAATAAGACCAAAGAACAACAACAACAAGAACAAAAAGAACAAAAGCAACGGCAAAAACAACAACAAAAACAAAAGCAACAACAACAGCAGCAATAACAACAACAACAACAACAACAACAACAGCAGCAGCAGCGATAACAACAACAAAAACAACAAAAGCAACAACAACAGCAGCAGCAGCGATAACAACAACAAAAACAACAAAAGCAACAACAACAGCAGCAGCAATAACAACAAAAACAACAAAACAACAACAACAAAAGCAACATCAACAGCAGCAGCAATAACAACAACAACAACAGCAAAACCACCACCAACAAAAGCAACAACAACAGCAGCAGCAATAACAACAGCAACAACAAAAACAACAACAACAAAAGCAACAACAACAACAGCAGCAGCAATAACAACAACAGCATAAACAACAACAAAAGCAACAACAACAACAGCAGCAGCAATAACAACAACAACAAAAACAACAGCAACAAAGCAGCAACAACAACAGCAGCAGCAATAACAACAACAACAAAAACAACAAAAGCAACAACAACAGCAGCAGCAATAACAACAGCAACAACAAAAACAACAACAACAAAAACAACAACAACAACAGCAGCAGCAATAACAACAACAGCATAAACAACAACAACAAAAGCAACAACAACAACAGCAGCAGCAATAACTACAACAACAAAAACAACAAAAGTAACAACAACAGCAGCATCAATAACAACAACAGCATAAACAACAACAACAAAAGCAACAACAACAACAGCAGCAGCAATAACAACAAAAACAAAAACAACAAAAGCAACCATAACAGCAACAACAACAAATAGGGTCAAAGCACTGATGTCAACCAATATAATTTCCCAGACGGTCACGTCATCCGGTGAACTATCGAGTCATCGAAATTCATGCACTCGATGAACCATTTGGAACTTCAATAAATTACTTTACGAATGACCCTCGGACTTTGTTGGTCCCATGTTCTAAGAATATACGTCACACTTACGTTCGCAGAGGATGAACTGTCATCATCTACCGGAGTAGGTACTTGTCGATGTACAGGACACACCCATGAAATATCAAGTCGCAATCATACGAAACTCAACAACGTTATCATGAACGCTTGCAAGCATGCGTTCATCCCCCACAAGAATGATCAACACTCCAACTTATGGTAGCGAATTCCTCAAATTCCAGGAGCAAATGACAGACTTAGCGAAGGACAATAACTTAGCTCTATCATAAGTGGCTGATAGAGAAGATCAGCTGTACCACCATGTAGTCAAGCTAATTTTTGATAAATTAACAGTGCTTTCAGGTAAGGAAAACTGCGACGATCTATAGGTGAAGGGCTAATTTACCGTTGCCGCGAGTTTTCCGCTGCCGAGTGCCTACCTCGTGCCTATAATCAGAGTCTTGAAAACACTCCTAGTACCTACCAGTGCTATAATGACGCTGATCAAAGTCGTGCTGATTCGCGTGGTCTTGAGCGGCGACAGAGTTTGAGCTTTGGCTCGCTTGGTCTCGACGGGTGGTGCCTGTCGGACTCTGGACGCTGGCATATTCGGCGTAATACTGGCTTCCTTGGCGCCTGTGGTCAGGCATGTTCACAAAACCCTGTGGCGCATAACCTCCGTAACCTACGAAAAGATGCATTTACTACAGGAAAAACACGGAGTAATAGCTTTTGCAAAGAAAATTAAACAAAGAAAAAATAACACTTTTTCTTCAAAGTTTGCGCTGCCTAGACTTGCATTAACAATCTGGCGTATTGGCAACGCGACATGCAGAGCATGGATCATAGCTGTGCAGCTGTAAACCCGCTTAAATAAATGAAACTTAATTTAATGATCCGAGAAGTTAGTAACTGCTTTCGTAATTTAGCGATTAGTTATGGAAATTTTAGTGACTGATAGCAACAGAGCAATTTCAGCGATACGCGTGCAGGCCTAAATTCAAGCTGGGAATAGATGACACGCACCCATCCACACACACACAGACACACACACACACACACACACACACCACACACACACGCACACGCACAAACACACACAAACACACAAAAGCGTAGATAACTTGCATCTAGCTAGCGCCCCGAAAACCCAATGCAAAGAAACGAATAAAAATTGTGGGAAGTTTTTAAAAACACACAAGTCGTTGGATATTCTTGGGAACAGAACGTAAACCCTTTAACATTCGTGGCTTAATTTTCACAGGGGCTTTCTCTGCCTTGCAAAATGCGTGAAAAGGCACGTCTCAAGACGCCAACTAAATGATTCATCATACGCCTTCGGATGAGGCGAAAATGGCCTCAGTTCTAGCCTAATAGACGATAGGAAAACCTAGATCCAAGTAGAACTAAAAACAGTCAGAAATTTACAATTGTGATATTATTATTTTAGCATGTATTGTGTAAACTGCCATCCTATACGCACGCCCATTCACAAATACAATTAACAACCACCATACAACAAACAAATTCGCGGCGTCTGGTTCATGGAATTTGGAAGATGTCCGTACGAATAACCGGATGCACATTTAAAGTTACACATTGACACATGCATACACTACATCATCGTACGTATTAGCTACGAGCCAAAAGGCTTGAAGCGCGTAGAAGTTATATGAACTAAGAGCTGTAAATTTAAATATCAGCTTTTATGAGCTATATGACAGTTACAAGTGCAGAGCTATTCTGCGTAACGACTGAAAAACCGTGGTACATCTCAAGAAGACAGACGAGCACATTCCGGCTAATTCGCGGTCACCCTGACGTTGTCTACAGTGCACACATTGCTTCTCCGATTTTTGAGCACTCGTAAATGTCTTTAAGTGACCACGCCTAAGCTGTCCCCCGCTGTAAGACCACGTGGTACAACCAACCCTGGCGCTGGGAGGACACGTAGAGCTGGGTCGAGTCTGTCAAGGCGTGCAAAGCGAGCCATGCACTCTGTGCAGTCTCCGTTTGTAATCTAGTTAGTGGCATGGCTTCTTATAAGAAGAGTAATGCTTCAAAAAAGTTTTCTTGCTCGAGATAAACTCGAGGATAGAGCAAACACATGAGGCGATACATGACGTGTCTGAAATCAGATTGCCATGGAGACCGCTTAACGCCGAAAATCCCAAAACTGAGCTAAAACATCGCTTGAGGGAGGCCTCAGTTCAGAGATTCCAGAAAATAAAGCTTAACTGCTAACCAAGGCATGCCATCTAAACCGAAGCAAAAACGAAGAACAAAAGAACTACGCCGACATGCAGAATTCAGTTTTTGGAGTCGCTACATGCAGGACTTACCTCGTCCCCCGCCATAAATAGCACCTGAACGATACAAGGAAACAATAAGTGAACCGTTGCTGGTGCCTCCGCTGACGAATATCCACAATTCCTAAAGAGCTCATTGCGACGCGAATACTCCCATTCGCAGCCCAACCGCCCCCCCCCCCCCAACCCCCAAAATACAACACAAACAGAAGCACCGAGTTTAATCGGCCAACTACGGTTGAATACATTAAAGCCCTGACAACCGCGTGAAGTGGATGTGTGCATGATCACGCGCCCGAAGTTCAGCACACAGTAAACGGACTCCGGGTGGAGATCTCAACACAGTAGCGGCGCCCAAGCCCTCTCGAGAAGGGTCTGAATCCTCCCACGGTAAGCCATAAAACCCACAGAAGTCCACCCGGTAAAAGTTCTCCAGCCACGGCCTCAGAAAAGCGGAACAGTTTTGAGGAGTGCAGGTTCTTTCCGCCAAGTCTTTCACCAGTTTTCCCTCCTCCCTTCTACCCCACCACCACCCCCCGCGCGCCGCTACTGTCCCGACATCTGCAAAATCCAAAGCAAGACGATTTCGCGACTCTGCCGCCCTGATGGCTGAGCCTCGAGTTGCGGAAAATGCGGTCGCGCTCAACGAGGGCAAGCCTTGGTTAGCACAGGCCGGTTCATCTTACGTCAAAAATCCATACCATCGGAATATGGCCGGTTGCAATTACTAAAGCAAGGCATCGTGGAACATGAACAATTTGTCGAAAACCAAAACGAAACCGAGTGGCACAACTGGGGTTGTGGAAGCACGGGAAAAATAGAAGGTAGACAAGAAAGGAAGAAGATAGCAAAAAAAAAAAAAAAGGAAAAATAAAAATAAACGATCTTGCTTCTTACTTGAATACATGGTGGCCAGGTTCTGATAAAGCTGTGGATTCAGCGCCCACTCCGCTGAAATTTATACGGTAGTTCATGAGTAAACATGAGGAATCATAAACCACTGCGCTATGCACAAGCTACAAATTATGACACCAGTATTAACGACTACAAGCACAACCTACAAATTATGACACCGGTATTAACAACTACAAGCACAAGCTACGAATTTGGACACCAGTATTTACAACAATTTGTACACGCCATACATCTAGGTAAGATATTAAGCTAAAGCATGACACCATTATCTACAACTATAACTGCACGCCATATTGTAGACAGCACATTATGCACCATAAAACAACTCACTATAGCACCACCAAACATCAACAAAATGGTTCGGTGGTCGTCAAAGCGCTGCCAAGTAGGAAAGCGGAAAACAGAGAAAATCGTTAAAAAGTAATGACATTAGACATTCGACCGTCACAGCGCCCCTACGAAAATATTTATTCTACGTAGGACTTATCAACTGCAAGACGGGCAGTTCTAACAAAGCAAGTAGCAGGCGGCAACCTTTATCTAGTAAGAGTTCGCAGAGACAAAGTTTTTCTTTATCATAAACGTACTTTAATTTGACTTGGCTAGTACTTCTTAACACTAAAGAAACTTCAAACACGCTTTTGATCATTGTTCCAGGTAATCACTTAGAACTCCAACTCCGAAGCTGATTGACCCGAGACAGATAATGCACCATCGGTGAAATGTCATGCTAGCAAATGCATTAATTTGGTGACCAATTTTTGTCTCGTCATTAACAAGATAAGATTTTCGTTGAGATCATAAGTTAAGAAAAGCTAATCAATCCGAGACAGACTGAAATTCGACACGAAGGCACTAGCCACCGTGAAGAAGGCTAGCAGAGGTAGCAAGCATAAACAACAACTTCCTACCTGGCAATCCGAAGCCCATAGGACTAAACGCGCCAGGATACCCCCTTCCAAAGGGGAAAGGCGCCAGGTTAACTATAACACAAATAGCAGGACAACGCTCACTGTAAACCATCGTATGGGCCACAAGTTCTTGACGTAAATTTGACATCAAAAGAGCTCTCAAGATCAACTGATGATCCTACCAGATGAAAGTGGGATGTAGTTATGGAACCTGAAATTAATGACAGCGCCACGAAACCCCGGAGCGGACAAGGCCATTTTTTTTTTTAAATCATATATTTGAAATAAAAAAGCTCTGAGAATGTACGAAGTCAGCTTATCTCACCTATATATCCCCGTCCTTTACCTTGCAACATCATAATCTCCTTGGGCTGAGCTCGCTTGCATTCTACCTAAATAGTGATGAACACTAGAGCTGAAAATCTCGCTAAGCCTAGTAAATATAACATATATGGTTCTTGCAGACAATATGCATACTCACTTATATTTAACATTGCATTAATCATGCAATAGAATATGATAGTGTTACACTCCATTACCTTCAATTATACCCTACTACAGGCCAATTATATTACATCATATTATATTATATCACGTTATGTGATACTACGTAATGTTATATTATATTATATATACCATATTATGCTATGCTATATTATATTATTGACACTTACGATTTTCAAGCACTGAGAGCGATGTCCAGGTAGACATCATACTAGGCACCATAACTCGAATCGTGAATGGTGCTGAGGTCTACCGAACGCGTCGGAAAAATTATGAAAAAATGTTAATTTAACAGAAAATATTATACTATATTACATTATATTATTTAAATTACAAAATGAATATATATTTATATTATAAAATGATATAAATTCATCAAAATATAAATTATAATATTTACTAGGATGACTAAATAACATTTACATAATAAAATACAAAAGAATATAGCATAATAACTCATAGACATGATGAAATGCTACAAATGGATTGAAAGCCTCGATGAAGACGACACTCACACTCTTTCCTTTCAGCTTGTGAAAACCTGCTTCACACACGTGTTTGCCAGCGACATCTGATTCGAAAGTCACGAAACCAAACCCTGCAAGAAAGCAATCCGAAGTAAAAGCGCCACACAGGTTTGCAAACACACATGTAAAAACTACTAGATAACAGCTAGCTAACTAATATAACTTAATAGGATCAAGTCATATTGCATTAGTAAAATACATATTAATTTTAGTGCTATTATTTTGGATATTAATTATAAGTTAGTTTCTCAAACCTCAAATAATTGTCAAAGATTTTCAAACCAAACTATTTACATTAAAACATTTGACGTGAACACTAAGGAGTGCCAATCCACGATAAGACATGCTGGTCCTATGATTATAGTACAGAAGCAAACGAGCTGAATTTTATACAATACACAATTCTCGAGGGAAAATCTCATGCATGCAATGCCAAAAATAAAAGCACATCTCGAGCTTTCAGGACAGATCAAGAAATTTCTGGTAGTAGGACAAATACCAAAGATCTAATCGCAGACCAAAAACCGGTTTCATAAACCTCCTCCCCGTGTTAGTCTCAGTCGAAGCACGGTTCTTTCCTTACTAATGACCCCATGCAGTTACCTAGCAGCCATCAACGCGGACCACACAATAGAAATTTTGCTTTGCTTCTTTTTCAATGCCCATATCGACATCAAAATACGACAGATTTCAAGTGACAGCTAGCCTCTAACTTGCGTCCTTAGTCATACTCAACTGTTCTTCGGGTACCACAGCCTAGCTCAGCAAGAGATTCAGCCACGAAAAAGGCCGATAGGGCCAGATAATACTTAGAATGCTAAGGACTGACCGAAGGATCAGCGGAACTTGGAGAACTATCATTATTGAGAAAAGCGAACTGGCCCAACATTTTTCAAGGAGAATGAGCCCGGGCACGGAGATAGGGGGTACAGTGCGATCGTTAAGGTTAGGGCAATAAAGACTTGGGTCAAATGATCAGTCAGTAGCAATTTTCAGATGATCCTGTGCTTCTGGTTAAACAGATGAGATGCCCATCCCGACGACATCTCAGGGGGATTCAACATCAAATGCCCAGGGGTTTGACCATCAAAAAATCATCAAACGACATCTTAGGGGGATTGACCACCAAACGCACAGCGGGATCGACAAATAAATGCTTTCCAATTGGGTAGTGACTATCTCTAAAAAAATCTTCAATGAAATGGCAATATCATAAATCTAATGCATGGACCCCACTCTTGCGTGAATTTCTTCGGCAGATCCGCTAGGCTTCTGATCGAAAAGACATTTAGGATCTGGAACGGCCCCCGGGCCAAAGACCAACAACCCACAATATTTGATATGTGCGAGAATTGCGCAAAAAGAATGATACGTCGGGAAAGCGCGGGATGTACCGTCTGCACGGCTGCTTGAAGTATCTGAAGAAAAACATCCCTTAAGTATAAATCTTCTCCCAAAGCTACAACGCTAAGAGGAACTTGCAATCTTTATGAGAGGTGCAGTATTGGAGCTCTTTACCCCCGGGAAGCGGTATCCTAGCCATTCTGGAGCGACGACAATACCATGCCTTTATTTCCTGTGTAAGCTACCAAGAGGCCCGCTGCAGAACTGGCGTTATATCAAGACACCTGAAAACGTTGCGTATACGCTACAAGTCCTACTTCAGCGCCTCGATCCGCATAACGAGCAACTTCGTTTTCCGTCTTCGACTCTCCTGTCTCCTCTCCAAGCATTTGGCTCCTGGAAACTAGCTCAGCGATGGGAAGCTGCGGTCTCCCTTACCCGCAACAATGCCAATCGGCTGGACGGAGAAAACACTAAAGTTGTCGGGACGCAGATTTGCAAACGGATGACGCTCTAGTAGAATGGAAGCGGTTACTTGCACTTGCATGGAATAACAACTGCCACGCCATCGGAATAAAACAGCAAAAATCGCTTTCAGGCGTAATCCACGCACAATATAATCACGTGGCCTAGCACCTGGAACGAATTCCAGTCAAAACGCACGTGGTGGCAAGCAGTGGGAACCAGGCAGGGAATTTGCACAGGCACGTACGCTAGACCAGGCTACCGAATTAATCCTAGCCTCTAATCATCTCACCATCTGTCTAGACGGAACCGCGCACTCATAACAAGACTAGCTTTACCCAAAGCTCATGACATGCTAGAGCCTGTCAAAAGCCCCGAAACCGGATTACAGAACAGCAGCTTAGGGAAAGCATGGAAAGCGAGGAACTAAAAATCTTATCGCAAACAGCAGCAAGAGCGAAGGAGATCTCAACACCGAATCTGATTTCCAACTAGCCATCGACCTCAGTAACACATAGGAAACAGTGGCATCCACGCTAAAGCACAGGCAACAGCAGCATGCACACTAACACACAGGCAACATTGGTCCACACTAACACACAGGCAACATTGGTATCCACACTAACACACAGGCAACAGTGGCATCCACACTAACACACAGGCAACAGTGGCATCCACACTAACACACAGGCAACAGTGGCATCTACACTAACAAACAGGCAACAGTGGTATCCACACTCACACACAGGCAACAGTGGTATCATCACTAACACACAGGCAACAGTGGTATCCACACTAACACACAGGCAACAGTGGCATCCACACTAACACACAGGCAACTGTGGTATCCACACTAACACACAGGCAACAGTGGCATCCACCAGAACACACAGGCAACAGAGGTGTCCACAATAACACACAGGCAACAGTGGTACCCACGCAACAGACAGGCGACAGTGGCATCCACCCTAACACACAGACAACAGAGGCATGCACACTAACACAGGCAACAGTGGCATCCACGCTAACACATCGGCAACAGTGGTATCCACACTAACACACAGGCAACAGAGGCATCCTGGTACCTTCCATCAGACAGTCATCAAAATATAAGTCAGAATGAATTCCTTTTAAAAGTAGGACACTGTTTCAAGCTACGTACTAGTATTTTTAGTAAGAAGCAAAAAACGGATAAGAGATGGTAGCAGTAGGTCGAACACTTCAACTATCCCACATTTTTGTGGTAACCGGCGAAGTATAGAGGCTTCAAGATCAGATAGCGCAACATGTTCAACAGCATAAATGTAAAGTTTGGTGTGCGCACCGAATTCCGTACAGGGAAGCTCATATCAAACGAGTGCACAAATTTGAAATTGGCCAAGTTAAGAAATTTACCAGTTCCTCCATTCCCCCAACGCCAGACGCCTTTCGTCCTAGGTGGGGCTTCTCAGTGACATGCACGGGAACCGAACCCGGGTCGCCGGAGTGGAAAGCAGACCACTTACCACTAAACCACGAGAGCTGAGTGAACTGGTGAGACCCGTATGACATTAAGCCTTGCTAGCTAACAAGAGGAATTATTTACATAAATGCAAAGTTTGGTGTGACCTGGAGCACTGAATACCATCAGCATGAAACTTCAACTAGACGACATATGTTGCTAAATTACAGACCTCGTAAGCGCTTTGTGTTTTTATCGTGCATGAGAAGGACTTCTGTCACCTGCAACAAATCGAATACAGACAAATTAAACAATGCAGCAGTCTCGTGCCTAGTGATCGTAGAGGGTACAAACAAAAGAGCATTGAGAACGGCCTGAGAACGAAGCAGCATCAACGAGGCTAAGCACACACAAGCAATTTATAGGCGACGACTATAAAGCTAACATGTTCAACCAAAAACAAAAATTTATTCTGCAAAACTTCCAAGAAAGTCGCATAAACTTCTTGCAAGGCTCAAATCCCTTGAACAACTAACTTCTGATGCCTATGATCCCTTGGTTACGTAAATTCCAATTGCTAGATACCATATCGATGTCCAGAAGATAAGTAATCAATGGATTTGCTAGTTATTACCCTGAGTCCAAATACCGTGACTTAAGTGCTCACAGATGCTATCTTCAAATAGATGTAAAATCTGGAAAATTCGTTTCAGCGAATTCAACAAGAAACAAAAACTTATTCTGCAAAACTTCCAAAAAGTCGCATAAACTTTGTGCAATGCACAAGTCTCTTGAACAACTAACTTCTGTTGCCTAGGATCCCTAGGTTAAGTCAATTACAGTTGTTAGATACCAGATCAAGGTCGGAATCGTGGGTCAGAAGACACGTAATCAGTGGAGCTGATAGGGGGATACAGTAAGTACCTAAAAAAATGAGATTTGATTCGGCAGGTGCCTCATTAAATGTCGTGACTTAAGAAAACGATGCGTAGGTTGCAAACTACTTGTTTAGTAGGACATGCCCTTATGCGAGGGTAAGATATTGTAAGGATGACAAGCTTTTCGATGCGTCATTTTGTTTACAATAGGTGTGGGACTTCTTGGTTTCGGTTCTGCTACGAGTTTTGTTTATGGCTTTCTCCAGAAACTTGTTTGTGGGTTTTTTATATTTAAAAGTGCAATTAAGCTGTTTATGTGGTACAGTCGAAACTTACCTGTACCCAATATAAATCTTTGGAGTTTGTTGTATGGACATCTCTTATATGGCGTTTACCTTCAAGCAGTGAAGGGAAGATTTGTGTTGGTGAGTCACCGAGACTCTTATATCGTTGCAAGGTCTATCCTTCGCGATTTGGTCTGACCATCACTACGGTTAAAATGTCGAACTATTAAGGCTGTTGGAGCTTTTCTCTTCGAGCACCAAGTCCGACCCCCAAACTCACTACTTGTACATTGAAGAAACTCGAACACACGGTCGACCAGAGCTAGAAAGAAGAAACTCACGGGCAGGGCAGAACTATGCGATACCAGGCCATCCGGGCGGTTGAAAGAAGATTTCCCCCTGGGCACTCCGAACAGTATAACACGTTCTAGAGAGGTAGGTCTTAAGGCTGCAGAAGGGAAACGGGGGTTGGGTGCTTCTAAAGCTCAAATGGAGATTTTTCACGAGCACATATAGAAAAAGCTGAGCACGAGGACAAAACGAGATCCTGACGACGAACATTCAGCGAGTCTTACTCGCTAATCCCAACAAGCATATCATGCAGGAATCGGGGCAAAGGCCCAGGCTGTGCTTGGAAGACGAGGAGTTGTACAGAAAATTCAAAATGGTAATAGGTTTTCTCAAAAGAAAGGACAGGACTTTGGGTCTATGAAGCCAGACTCAAACCCAGACGGTTCATTAGTCGAAAATTAGTTGGCATTCTTCTGAAGCGGCCGATCCACCAAAGGCGCCTCCTAAACAACAGCTAATAGCCTGGTACTAGCCAGCAGCTTCCAAGCCACCATGCACTACGGATGCTTTCTCCTAAAAAAACAGATGCTAGCCAGTAGCTTCCAAGCATTCATGCACTACGGATGCTTCCTGCTAAACAACAGGTGCTAGCCAGCTGCTTCCAAGCATTCATGCACTACGGATGCTTCCTCCTAAACAACAGGTGCTAGCCAGCTGCTTCCAAGCACCCATGCGCTGTGGATGCTTCCTCCTAAATAACAGGTGCTAGCCAGCTGCTTCCAAGCACCCATGCAGTATGGATGCTTCCTCCTAAACAACAGGTGCTAGCCAGCAGCTTCCAAGCACCCATGTGCTACGGATGCTTCGCTGAAAACATACATAAAGCGCTAAGAATGGCATTCGTGCAAAGAAGGCAATAACGAATGCTTGCACGAGCTGTCACGAGGAGGATAGCCGAGTGGACGCATCGCATCCGGAAGTCAACTAAAGATAAGAGTCGCAACCAGCTAAAACGAGTGACAGTCACAAGAGCAAGACTGCCGCCATGTTTACTCCCACAAGTACTCTAACGGAGTCAGACCCTCGCAAACGACAATCTCTCAAACCCTCACATTAAGACTAACCCGAACCCAACCTCCAACCATAACCCTTTCCCAGAGCAATCTACAGTGGTTCAAATTCTCTATGAAATAATAATTTTAAAAACTATGTAAAGACGATTACTTAAAGTATTCCGGCGGCCAGTCGCCATATTGGCCTCGCACCATGTCGCATGATCAATGGCGGGTTGTGGAGCAAACGGTATCTTCCCACATGATACTGCTCTTGTGGGCTGAGTCGCAAAGTGGGCGAGTGTCTCGACTTCCGTCTTTGTACATACCCGATCGACGCTTCTCAAAGGGTAGAAAAAGTTCTGTAGACGCTTAATTCAGTTCTCCTGGAGCTACTTTGCATCAAATATCCCGTCAGCGGTGGTGTGACCACGCATAAGCGCAAGAGGATTTGTCAGCATCTCTCAGCATAAGACTTAAAATGGCGCAGGCAATCACTTTACTGAAACCCAATTACAAGAACGTGCCGCAAAATGCTTGATCAGCGATGCCTGCAAATAAGGATCGATGTAGGCCAGCTAGACAAGAAATGCGCATGCGCCTGGAAACCGGCTAATTTTGAAAGATTCTCCTCGCGTTCAAACGATTCTTACTCGTTGCAACAATGATTTCTTAGACTGGCGTTTAAGAGTTTTGAGTTTCTGCGACTTGACTTGACTTGTCTGTAGAAACGCTACGTGTAGCACTCCATCCTTAAATGCACCCGATTTCATCCCATGATTATGTTTGACGTAGTAACGTCCATGCTGCGTCGATTGGCTTTTTATGCTAATTATTCTGAATTATATAAAGTTTAATTTTAAAGCGTTAGCATACTGTTTCAAGGTTTAGCAGGTGTACGAAATTTTGCTAAGTCGTGGGTCAGCTGGAAACCCTATGCATGGGACTTGCAAACATGAAACTTGAAGTCAAAGCACATCCTCATCAGAGGTGACCCAAAGAAGTGTCTAGCTAACATTCATAGACGACAACTATGATCAAATCAGGCTTTAAGATGCCAACAAGTTACCGCAACCCGCGGTCTGTCCAAACGTCCGGCAACCGAGAAAAATAAAACAAAGGGCGACATTGCCTCGCATGCATACTCTGCATGAGCAGCTAACAACAGCTTTACGTCAACGCGATTAATTAATACGCCCAGGCAGTGGCGTCACTGGGTTTGGGGTCACCCGGTACGGTAAACTCTTACTGTCACCCTATAGACTTTCATTAATCACCATAGACTTTTTCCACATGTGCCTGTACTATGGAATGTCAAATCATGATGGTGTCATCCCCGCACTCTCCTAGCGACGCTTCAGCGTCCAGGACACTTCCAATTGCCAATGACCACGTGATGCTGGAGTATTAATCCAGTCGACCTAGGCTTTCAGTGACTTCGCAATTTGCATCTAAGATCAATCTTGGGACTCATTCCTCACCAGGCTTATGCAAATAAAAAACTTGGCAGAGCCGCTACATGCGACGAACCTGAACACATCACGTAGGACATATAATAGACTGGATAGCTGACTTCAGTTGACTTAAAAAAGGATTGGGCATTCCTTCGATCTAGCTCTTACGCACTTGCCACGACGAACAAAACTGCAGAAGCACACTATAAAGATAAAGGTACCCAACCCAAAGATGTTTGTCCCAAAGAATATGAAAGGGGGTTTGTAACCAAGGAATGTTAAAAGAGTTTTGTACCCAACTCAAAGACGTTTGTACCCAAGGAATATGAAAGGAGGTTTGTAACCAACCCAAGAACGTTTGTACCCAAGGAATATGCAACGAGGTTTGCACCTAACCCAAGAATGTTTGTACCAAAAGAATATAAAAGGAGGTTTCTACCCAACCCAAAGATGCTTGTACCCAAAGAATATGAAAGGAGGTTTGTAACCAACCTAAAGATGTTTGTACCCAAAGAATATGAAAGGAGGAGGTTTGTAACCAACCTAAAGATGTTTGTACTCAAAGAATATGAAAGGAGGAGGTTTGTACCTAACCCAAGAATGTTTGTACCCAAAGAATATGAAAGGAGGTTTGTACCCAACCCAAAGATGTTTGTACTCAAAGAATATGAAAGGAGGTTTGTAACCAACCCAAGAATGTTTGTACCCAAGGAATATGCAAGGGGGTTTGTACCCAACCCAAGAATGTTTGTACCTAAAGAATATGAAAGGAGGTTTGTACCCAGAGATGTTTGTACCCAAAGAATATGAAAGGAGGAGGTTTGTACCTAACCCAAGAATGTTTGTACCCTAAGAATATGAAAGGAGGTTTGTACCCAACCCAAAGATGTTTGTACCCAAAGAATATGAAAGGAGGTTTGTAACCAACCCAAAGATGTTTGTACCCAAAGAATATGAAAGGAGGTTTGTAACCAACCTAACGAACGATGTTTGTACCCAAAGAATATGAAAGGAGGTTTGTACCCAACCCAAGAACGGTTGTATCCAAACACGGGCGAATAGAACTAGGACGCCAAACCACCATTTAACGTGGTCAGTCCAATCAGCGAAGACAAATCCATATCCATATCCAAATGCAATTAAGCAGCGGCGGCTCGGATTCGGAATGGCTGCAGCGTTATGTCCGCACATAATCTTCCACTTCAAACGAATTCTTCCGAGGGATGCGGTCTGAATTCCTGCACTTCCTTTACAACATGGCTATCGAGTTCATGACTGGCATGAACACACATGGCAATGAAAAGACCCTCTGGCGCGTGGGTATAAACGCAGTCTAAATCTTCTTGTCAAACCTATATGAAATCAATTGTATTGTAACTCCTCACGGTGAAAAGTCAAAGAAGATCGATTAGCTATGCTATGAAGAGCCCTCCCTCCCATTTGGCCAAGTGATTATATTTAGGTACGTATTTATGTACCCTTTGGCATATATATA
>QQSS02118634.1:0-16351 GCA_003687565.2 Craspedacusta sowerbii
TATATATATATATATATATATATATATATATATATGGCCGCAAGGGAAGAGAATGCCCTCTAGCTAATAAGTGTCTTACCCAGGCAATAGTCTACAAGGCCACAGTAAGCAGCCTAATTGTGAAACAATTCAAAAAATTTGCTTTGGCGCTGATTTGCCATTCAAACTTAGATTATGCTATTACGAGCAGTCATTTAAAAAATCGCAAAAGACGCTGCAAAACGCAGCTCGCTAAGTACATCTGGGACTTAAAACAGGCGCGGAACAATAATAAGGACCTGCTTAACAAGAGATCGGAGCTTTTGAGTAGCTGTAAACATGGAGCCAAGTTCAAGATGAAAGCCTTATAATTATACGATTGTTTAAACTTTTAATATTTAATAATTTTAGCAATACAATTTCAGTTATTTTAACGCTACGCTTTTATTCATTTTATGCTGTAATGTTAGAAACTTTCGAATTTAAAGGTTGGCTTCAGCTGTGGTCTTTCTCGTTTTGATCTTCTGATGCACGTAGTCACATAAAACAGTCTGTAAAGATCTAGATTAGTTTTGAGTCTGCTATTAAGTAGTGTTACAGCTCTGGTTCAATCTACAGAGCGCTTTACGTTGTATGCTGCTACAACAAGAGAAACATATTTGTGTATAAATATTATATTCAATGTCAAGTAAGGGACTAATTTGGTGAATTAAATTAATATCTTTAATTATTTTTTGTTTTATGTCGGCTTTAGTTATTGATGTTTTTGTTTATTGAACTTGGTTTTGATCGTATGGCAAAAATACGTCCATCGAGTACGGCGGTTTTATTGCTTGACAGATTGATCGATGGCGTTACTGCATGATTGATTCGTTATTTATGGGTTGATTTATTATTAGTCTTATAGATTACTTGATTTTTTGTCTGCGTGTTTAGTTGATTTGATTGATTGATTGGTTGATTGATGCACTGACTAATTGATTGATCGGTGTTTTCTAGAAGGTATGGCTTCAAAGGGCTGAGCCCCAGGCGGAAGGCTTCCACGTGAACGCTCCTGACCAGAAAAGCATCAGAGATTTGTTCAGGTGATTTGGGCTATTAATAATTGGGCTGCAGCACGCCTTCCGGTCTATGAATATTTCCCCGTTTTTACCAAATTATAAGCCATGTGCGACCTGCGAGAGGTATATGGAAAGTATTTGCTGTTGTCTAGAGCTAGCAGTTGAAAGTTTCTTTCCACGCCTGGTGCTAGCGAAATAACGTGCAGGTGGAAGAAGTTCTTCCTTTTAACGTCATCTCTAGTGTCTTCCCCCACTCCCTAGGTTCTTCCCCTAAAGAGAAGGCCAGTGTTTTTGCCTGTGGATCTTGTTTTTGAACTCTGATTTTACGTATTTTAAACCCAAATTTATACCATTTTGCTACATGATTTGATTGCGATTTATGCAGAGAATTGATCGTAAAAAGTAATAAGTAGGAGAACGCCCAAAATCTGCAATACCCAAATAACAAACTGGATAAAGAAAATCGTCGTAAACTGTAATAAACTTGCCACACCTAAAACGGATCAGTTCCACGTGAGGCACGATGGTCAACACAAACAGACTACCGACTACAATTTGAATGCCAGTAATAACCCATGCCTTAACCACAAGATTAGCGACTTAAACAAATGTATATATATATATATATATATACATATATACATATATATATATATGTATACATATATATATTTATATATATATATATATATATATATATATATATATATATATATAATTATAAACAAAAGTAATCGAAGGAAGGGAATTCGAACATAAGTACGAGAGAAGAAGCACTCAGTTTTCTGTCTAAGACCCTTTAGAAAAAAGGCAGCTTTATCCAAAAAGACCTTGAACTCTAAAGTTGCCAATGTAGCTATCTTAGATTAAACTTTTACAGCTTTTTTAGTCGTAACATTGCTGTCTGGATTTCTTTCGCGATAGGAACAAACGCCAAAAAAAGTTGCAAAGCTATTAGACTTTAAATTAAAACAATTAGATGGTGAAAGCATTTGACTACAATATCTGCATGCTATCATTGGTTTTTTCTTTTTTTTTGTTTGGAAAATGTGGAGCCAATTTAAAGAGACGGTGAGTAGCATCTGTTACGTTGGAGTAGCATTATATCTTATTGCATACCTTCACGCAATTATGGTAGAGTCTGAGGAATAAAAGCAGAAACCATAGCACTTTAACTGGAGATCCTAGAGTTGCAATTTCTTTGCAACCTAAATTTAGTAGTGTTTTTATCGTAAGGAACTTCCAATCTAGTTGTTCTTTTACAATGGCTTCCTTGTATTGCGGAAGTCAAACTTCTTGCAAAGTTTTTTCTTATCAGATCGTTTAAAAGACAATCAGCATCTTGACTACTTATGGGGAGTCGAAAAGAGGCCACATTTTCTGGGTTTTTTTATATCTGATTATGAGGATGTTGATGATTTGGTTCTGGTCTAAAACATTATCTATGTGATAAGACTATAGGACTTCGTTTGATATCGCGACTCACGAGGAAATATCACATGGTTTTTAATTTTCTTTTCGTCCATTTTTATCTTTCTAACTATCTTCTTACTCGCCTTTCTCAATTTTCTGGCTCAAGCTCTCTACCGCTCTCTTTTTCTCGTTCGCTCTCTTCTTTATCGCTCTCTCCATCCTCCCGCTCATGATCTCTCTCTCTCGCTCTCTCTTCTATGCTCTCGTCATTTTCCTGCTCTTGCTCGCACTCGCTCTCTCACCTTCGCTCTCTATTTTCTCGCTCTCTCTTTTCTCGCTCTCTCCTTTCTCTAACTCACAGTCTCTCATCATTTAGTTTATCTCGCCCTTTACTTATTCACGCTCTGGCTCTCTTACGCACTCTTTAACTCCATGCCTCATCTTTCTTGCTCTCTTTTTTCTTGCCTCTCTTATTTTTCACCTTCATGCTCTCTACCGTTCTCCCTCTCTCTTTCTCGCTCTCTTCCTTCTCATTCTCTGATTTCTCGCGCTCTTGCTCTCTCTTGCTCTCTCTTGTTACTTTCTTTCTCGGTCTTTCCTTTCTCACGCTCGAGTTCTCTACCACTCTCTCTCTCTCTCTCTCTATTTCTTTCTTCTCACTCTGCTTTTTGTCGCTCTTGATCTCTCTCGCACCTCTTGCTATCTTCATTCTCGATCTCCCATTAATCCCTCTCTCTATCTCAATCTCCCTCTCTCTTCCTCTTCTTTCTCGCTCTTTTCTATCTCCACTTTCCTTTTTATCACGCTCATGATCTCTATTTCTTCTTTCCTTTTTCACGCCCTGGTTGATTTCAATCTCCCTCTCTGGCTCTCTTCTTTCTTGCCGTCTCCTTCTTCTCGCGCTCTCTCTATTTTGCCCTCCCTTTCGCACCCTACTTTTACGCTCCCTCCTTTCTCACTCTCTCCTTTATCTCTCTCTCTCTCTCTCTAAGAATGAGAAGGAAGAGAGCCAGGGCGTGAGAATGGGGAGAGTGAGAAAGGAGAGAGCGATACAGAGTGCAAGAGAGAGCGAACGCGAGAGAAGGATAAGAGCGAGAATGAAGAGAGCGAAAGAGAGTGCGAGGGAGAATAAGCGCGAAGAAAGAAGAGAGCGAGAAAGGAAATAGCAAGAAAGAGAGAGAGGGAGCAATAGCGAGAGAAAGAAGAGAGTGAGAAAGAAGTTAGCGGGAAAGAGAGAGATCTGGCGAGCTTGAGCATGTGAAAGAAAAGTGTGCGAAAGAAGAGTGCGAGAGAGAGAGAGAGGTAGAGAGAGCCAGATCGTGAGTAGGGACAGAGCGAGAAACGGGACATACAGATAGAGAGATAGCATAGAGCAGAACGAAGGAAGAGAGCAAGAAAGCAGAGAGCAAGAAACAAGCGAGCGAAAGAGAGAGACAGAGCAAGAGAGAGCGAGAGCGAGAGCGAGAGAATAGATTGAGCATGAACGAAGAGAGCGAAAAAGAGCGAGAGAGAGAGCGAGCGCGAGAGAGAGAAGAGAGAGCGAGAATGAAGATAATGAAAGAGAGAGAGCGAGAGAGAGCGAGCGCGAGGAAAGAAGAGAGCAAGAAAGAAAGTAGCAAGAGAGAGCAAGAGCGAGAGCTAGAGAAATGTGACAGCGAGAATTGAGAGGGCGAGAAAGAAGACGGCGACAGAGAGACAGTGAGAGAGCAAGGGCGAGAGAAAGGAGAGAACGAGAAAGAAGAGAGCAAAAAAAAAGCGAGTGCTAGGAATAGGAGAGACCAAGAAAGAAAAAAGCTAGAGAGAGCGTGAGTGATCGAGAGCGAAAGCGAGGGAGAAAGAAAGTACAGAACGAAAAAATAGATAGCGAGAAAGGAAAGAGCGAGGGAGAGAGAGCGCGAGAAAAGGAGTGACAGAGAGCCAGAGCGTGAGAAAAGAAAAAGAGAGAAAAGGAGCATAAAAGGACAGAGCGAGAAAGAAGAGAGTGGAAATTGAGAGAGCGAAAGAGAGCGAGAGCGACAGAATGGAGAGAGCGAGAAAGAAGAGAGAGAGCGAGAAAGAGTGAGCGCGACAGAAAGGAGTTCGCGAGAATGGAGCTAGCAAGGGAGAGCGACAGTGAAAGAGAGCGATAAAGAGCAAGAGCGTGAGAAAGGAGAGGAGGGATCTAGTAGTAAGCGATTAGGAAGAGGGCGAGAAAGGGGAGGGTGACAGAGAGACAGTAAGAGTGCCAGAGCGTGAGAAAGGAAAGAGCGAGAAAGAAGATAGGAAGAGAGAGCGAGAGTTACATAAGAGAGAGAGCGAGAAAGGAGAGAACGAGAAAGAAGAGACCGAAAGACAGTGAGCCAGATAAAGCGAGCGCAAAGAAAGTAGTGATCGAGAACGAAGACAGCAAAAGAGAGAGAAAAACAGAGGGCGAAAGTGCTAGCATTGAGAGATCGAGAAAGAAGAGAGCGAAAATGATAGCAAGAGAGAGCGAGCGCTGGAGAAAGAATAGAGCGAATCAGAAGAGAGCAAATAAGAGAGAGCTAGAAAGAAGAGAGCGAGTAAGAAAGTAGCAAGAGAGAGCGAGAACAAGCGCTGGAAAAAAGACACAGCGAGAAATGAGAGAGCGAGAATGCAGAGAATCAAAGAGAGAGTGCGTGAGAGCGAAAGACAGAGAATGGAGAGATCGAGAAAAAAGAGAGCAAGAGAGAGCGAGAGAGTGACCGAGCGCGAGAGAAAAGATAGAGAGAGAAAGAAGGTAGCAAGAGAGAGCGAGAAGATAGACAGCGAGAAATGAGGGAGCGAGAAATGAGGAAGCAGAATAGAGTCCGAGAGAGAGCGAGACAGAATAGAGTCAGAGAGAGAGCGTAAGCGAGCGCGAGAAAAAGCGAGAAAAAGGACGGTGCAAGAAAGGAGAGAATGAAAACGAAGACAGCGAGAATGGAAAGATAGAGAGAGAGAAAGAGAGAGAGAGAGAGTGTGTCGAGAGTGCAACGATGTTTCGATCGTGAGACTCTAGAGACAAAGAAACGAGTACAGAGAAAGTACTGTAGATTTATGTTACACCGATTTTACCTTACCTTACTACTCTTATATTTACATGTACATATATATATATATATATATATATATAGAGAGAGAGAGAGAGAGAGAGAGAGAGAGAGAGTTCGAGGAGGAAGTCGTTCTTTACATATTGTAAAATGACGGAGCAGGGAGCTAAGGGGTCTCCCTGCTCACTTCCGCCTCGTTTACACAGCTCGAGTTTGGCCCAGGCGCTTCGGCTTGCTCTGCCATCATTGGCATTCCTTGATACTCCCCGCCTCACGAACAGTCCAGGAGACTTATTGATCGGCCGTACAGATGGGCTGGTGTGAGTGGAAGGGGTCATCGCTGCAATCAGAAACCATGGTGAGTGGCCGCGCGTTCATAATCGATTCGGTCTGCACCACAATTGTCTGCAATTCATTGAAAGTGACGGATGAGCGGCCGAGAGCTTTTCGTATCGAGTTTTTAGTTATCCCAATTTTTCGTTCGTAGAAGTCGCCGAACTTTGGAATGATCGACCAATTGATTTGGCGGACGGCGAGTAGCTCTTGAAGCGTGTGTGCATCAAGATTTGCATTGATGTGTGCGGCTGCGCAAATGAATGTAGACGCATGGTCCAAGATTATTTGCACTGGTGGACCTTTTCGGCTCGTAAATCTCTTAACGCTCTGAGAAAGGCTTCGGTCGACATGTCGAGAACTAGCTCTAAATGAATGTTGAGGGTGACAGCACAAGTAAACAGGCAGATGTTACACTTGTTGTGATTGGACAGTTCGTTTGTGTAATGGAGTGTCCCTGTGAAATCTACCCCAGTCACCGTGAAAGTGGACGCTTCTTCCAGACTGCATTTTGGGAGGGAGGTTCAACGGGTGCCGCGTATGGTCCGCCGCTGACCACTAAGCACGTTACCCATTTTTGCAATGCGGACGAAGCTCTCTGTCGTAGTCTGGGAACCCAGTACGGGTGACGGATGTGTGTCTTTGTCGATGAAGTTCCTGCATGCTCGAGCTGCAAGTGGCATTTGAGAATTAGTAGCGTTGTTAATCTGTCGTGCGAGGGAAGGAGAATAGGATGTTCGGCCGTGTATCCGAAAGGTGTCATGTTTGAGCACGTTTTACATGCCTTTGCTCTCGTGCTGAGCTTATAAATATAGGAATGTGCCCTGTTAGAATATTGGTGGGCTACATGCAAACATAAATCGTTTTGATCGACCGCGTAGCGGTGTCTAGAAAAATCGACAGAGACAGACGCTTTTGAATGTTTTGTTGTGCGCGCTTGCGCGCCACGTTGCACGTCTGCTGTATAAGCCAACTTAAAACTTTTACTATGCGTTACGTAGCTATACCATTACTTTACACTGGTATGGTTTGTGATTCCACAACTTAAAGTGTCAACTCAAAAAAGTCGCCCAAAAAACCAGAATTTTTCGTAAAAAATGACACTTTTGAGCCAAAAATTTATACCTTTACATGAATAACAGGGTCACAGTTTACTGGGCTACGCACCTACACACGTACTACACGGAAACATGCTTGGATTTAGTATATCTTAAGCCGTCGCAGAGCTATGAGCGTTCAAAAGCAAGGTATATTTTTAATGGACTTGAAAATTTCTCGAGAGATTTTTTGGACATCTCATCCGCTGCAGTTGGCGCAGTTTCTCTCTGCGTTAGCTATTTACTAACGAAATTTCCCTTGGTATGGAAGCGTGCTGGCATAGTAGCTTTCCCTGCACTTTGCACCGTCGGCTTGAGAATGTCACACAGACAGACGACTTTTCAAATTTTGAGTGACAAATTTTCTTAGGTTGTCGTAAACGCAGCCCGACGATTTTCAACGTGGCTTTTAAACTATACGCTACCTACGTGCTGATATGCTTGTATTGCCATCAAACCTTACGGCTCGCCTAGAACGTCAAGACAGACAGACGACGACTTTTGCGCCTTTGTAAAGTTTGACACGCAACAAAGATCGTTCTATGCGTATGACGTCCTTTTAAACACTTGTACATGTTAGAACACGTTATTAACTACGTTTAAAGTGTAAACATGTTCTCAGCAAGAGTTTGTAACAGGGCCGAATCTCACGTCAAATATGGCCAAAATGCGCACGTTTTGAAATTTTTTTTTCATTTTGCCGTCGCTGCGAAGATTTCACTTTTTATCGTGATGAGAACATGTCTAGGGCTATCATTTAGCATAGTTTTCGTGCTTACAAGTATAGGCATTAATCTACACCATGTACATGCAGTTTTAAATAGCGCAGCGCAGCTCGTCAGAAAAGCAAGATCGAGCCAGGATTTTCACTCCAGTTGTAGGTATCTACGTAGGCAACATGCGCAAATTCACAAATCGGTTGAATCTGTTGAGATTCTCCTGCAATCTCGGACGACGTGCCAAAAAACGTGACAGCCGTCTTCACATAGGGTGTCTTTGAAGCTATTTTTCATAAAAGCCTTTGTCGTAACAACAAAACTAACGACTGTGCGTTATTGTAAGTTAAATGCAAAAGCCGGGGATGCAAAAATAGAAGATGTTAAAATCCGACATGACGTCATCAAAGTCCAAGAAAAATGACGTCATCAAATTTATGACGTAATTTTGACGTCACGAAAAGTTTGTTCGAGGCGAACGGTCACGGGTATTACGAGTATGCAATTACTTTTTGTCCATCACATGCCGTTCAATTTATATTAGCGATTTTGTTTTCCCAGTTATGGCCGGAACGCTCCAGCCGACGGTCGGTCTCGGCTCGTTGTTTGTCAGTGGCGAGTCGAGTTCCGGCGCTAGCCGCGGTTACTAGTCTTTGGCACGCCACGGCGACTGTCTCAGTACGGCAAAGCTTCTGGAGAGTGCGGTGCATCTCCGTACTGGCGAGCAGTGTGACCGAGCGCGTGTAATCTTGCACGTCTGCTCGCATGGTCTCCGCTTCGTCAGAGGTTATTTGAAGGCGCGGGAAAGAAGGCAAATGGGCATGAGAGGCTGGCCCAGGGGCAGCCAGTCGTCATGCTAAAAGTTGTTTGTTTCCGATGCGGGCTTGTGTCAATCATGTTTCCAATGTCGGGTCAGACGCTGGTGAAGGGGCAGCCAGTGGTCAAAGTCTCATGTCGGGCATGTGTCAGAGTCGAGAGGGTTTCTAGAAAAGTACTACAGGCCACCTCGGTGCGCCTGAGAGAGAATGGCTAGAGCGCACCCAGGCAGAGGGTCGCGCAGTCGGTTATAGCTACCTGGTTGATCCTGCCAGTAGTCATATGCTTGTCTCAAAGATTAAGCCATGCATGTCTAAGTATAAGCACTTGTACTGTGAAACTGCGAATGGCTCATTAAATCAGTTATCGTTTATTCGATTGTACCTTTACTACATGGATAACTGTGGTAATTCTAGAGCTAATACATGCGAAAAGTCCCGACTTCTGGAAGGGATGCATTTATTAGACTAAAAACCAATGCGGGTAAAACCGTTTACTTGGTGATTCATGATAACTTGTCGAATCGCATGGCCTTGCGCCGGCGATGTTTCGTTCAAATTTCTGCCCTATCAACTGGCGATGGTAAGGTAGTGGCTTAACATTGTTGTAACGGGTGACGGAGAATTAGGGTTCGATTCAGGAGAGGGAGCCTGAGAAATGGCTACCACATCTATTGAAGGCAGAAGGCACGAAAATTAACCAATCCCGACTCGGGGAGGTAGTGACAAGAAATAACCTTACGGGGCCTTTATAGGTCTCGCAATTGGAATGAGTACAAATTTAAATCCTTTAACGAGGATCAATTGGAGGGCAAGTCTGGTGCCAGCAGCCGCGGTAATTCTAGCTCCAATAGCGTATATTAAAGTTGTTGCAGTTAAAAAGCTCGTAGTTGGATTTCGGAATGGGCCAGTTGGTCCGCCCTCGCGGTGTGCTACTGGCTGGTCTGTTCTTCTTCGCAAAGACTGCGTGTGCTCTTCAGTGAGTGTGCGTAGGATTTGTGACGTTTACTTTGAAAAAATTAGAGTGTTCAAAGCAGGCGTTGTGCTTGAATACATGAGCATGGAATAATGGAATATGACTTTGGTCTTATTTTGTTGGTTTCTAAGACCGAAGTAATGATTGAGAGGGACAGTTGGGGGCATTCGTATTTCGTTGTCAGAGGTGAAATTTTTGGATTTACGAAAGACGAACAACTGCGAAAGCATTTGCCAAGAATGTTTTCATTAATCAAGAACGAAAGTTAGAGGATCGAAGACGATCAGATACCATCCTAGTTCTAACCATAAACGATGTCGAATAGGGATCAGCGGGCATTATATACGACCTGGTTGGCCCCTTACGGGAAACCAAAGTCTTGGGATTCCGGGGGAAGTATAGTTGCAAAGTCGAAAATTGCGACTGTAAGGAAACGAGAGGCATACCAGGATATTCTTAAAAAGTTGAAGGCTGAGGATGCGACGACCCCAGGCGATGAGCGTAATGAACTACCACTGGGTAGCAACAGCGATGATACGCCCAACCTCGAAAAAGCGAAAGAAAAGCTTGACGCATGGGTTAAAGCATCAGAACAGTCTAACAACCCGGAAACCTGCCTTGTAAGGCATTACGTACTGTCCTCAGGAAAAGGAATTGACAACTGGCAAGCCACAAAAGCGTCCTTTTTCCCGCGCCAGTTCGCAGAAAGAGAATATACCGATTTAGAAGGGTCTGCTATCGAGGATGCAGTCATGCGCAAAGGGGGCTTAAATCGACGGCAACGAAGATTAAAAGCCACCCAATGCTGATTTGAAATGAACAAGTCGGAAACACTAAAACGTATTTTAGATGGGACGTTTGACTTTGATAAAAGCGTAACATCGTATGCTCAAAAATTGCAGAGGTCGAAGAAATGTATATATCACATCTAGAAAATGAGTCTCCACCCGATACGAGTCCACACATCCAGGGCCCCCCATGCGACATGTCCTTCTTTAACGAAATCGCACTGAGGGAAGTGGCCGCTGCCCTTCAAGATATTCAAACGAATACCGCTCGAGGTGTTGACTCCCTGCCTCTTGCCAGCATTAGATCGGTGCCGCCCGATCTGCTAGCCGTGATTTTTACCACCTGGTGGGTGTACGGTGTACCCGTAATCGAAAGGTCAAACAGGACAGTTCTGATACCAAAAGAGGGAGATCTCACGAAAGCGAACAACTGGCGCCCGATTACCATCGGTAACCTCCTTTTGAGAATTTACGCGAAGTGTTGGGATGCCCGTCTGCGCAAAGTTGTCCGCATGAGTAAGCGATATAGGCGTTTTGTCCTATCGACGGCTGCTACGAAACTGTTAAAATTCTTCAGCACGTTGTGAAGAACTGCAAGAAAGCTAGTACCTAATTGAACATCATTATGCTGGACCTAGCCAAAGCGTTCGACACAGTGCTGCATGAAAGCATGGACAAGGCCCTCGTTCGGAAAGGCGTTCCGCCCGACGTCAGGCGAGGAATAGTAGATCTATACAGCGATGCCACAACTCGAATCACCGTGCAAAAAGAGCTGACAAGAGAGATCAAGATCAAGCGAAGAGTGAAATAAGGCTGCCCTATTTAATTTAACCCTAGATGAGCTTATCACTCGTCTGGAGGACACAAGGTACGGGGTGCAGGTGGGAGACGAGAAAGTTAGCTGTTTAGCATTTGCAGACGATCTCATGCTGATGGCACCAAGTGAGTTTGAATCAAATGCCAATCTGAAAATATGTGAAAAGTTTTTCGAGGAAAAAGCCCTTACAGTTAACGCTGAAAAGTCTATAAGCTTACGCGTGCTGCCAGTGAAAGGAAAAAAGTCTGTAAAAGTTGTAACTGACACCCACCGATTTTGGAAAGGGGTCGGTATTCCCAGCATTGGTTTTAAGAAACTTTCGGGGTACCTCGGAATCAAAATGAACTTATCAGGTGAAGTTGTACTGCCTGAGAAAGAATAGGAATCCCAGATGAGTCGCCTATTGTGCGCCCCTCTAAAGCCGCTTCAAAAGGTCTCAGCGATAAGGAAAATCTTGACCCCGCGAATGGTTCACCAGCTGCGTTGTCCGATGCTGGAAAATCGAAACTGAGAAAATACGATAGACGCCTACGTGCTCTATACAAAGCAGCCCTGCATCTGCCCGAGGATACATCGTCTAATTGGTTACATCTACCAGCAGGAGGTGGTCTGCCCTGCCTCCTCGAGCTAATAGCGAAGAGTCGAGTGAAAAGCAATGCCCGAATGAAAGCCTCCACCGACAAGGTTGACGTTCATTTCTGCCAATGCACGTTCTAAGAAATTGGGAAGTGTAAGGAGAAAGAAACAGCAAGTTCCAACGGCGCCGTCAGACGAATTTGAAGTGGAGGGAATGGCCAACGCTTACGGCGGTGCTAAAAATCCCGACTGCTCCTATCGCAGCGGGTCGCTGGATGGAAGTAGGTTTAGAAGTAACTCCACCTAGTGAGTGGGAACCTACTCCTGAAAAAGCCATGACAGATATTCCGGCGACAACCCAAGCTCTTGTTGCAAAGTACCACCTTGAATTTACTAAATTGTTAGAACGCGCTTCTGACTTCTCAAAACGCAGTACTACTGCTAGGAAGCGCTGGGTTGACGAAGCAATGCTTGCTTGCATGGACAAACTTGTGGTAAAACGTGGTTAGCAACGCCCATGGCAGATGAGATCCTTTCCGGCTTAACTGCTTGGTTTGGGCTGCATCTTGCCTAGGCAAGACAAGTCGCCCAGTAAGCACAACTGAGGGCGTACCTAGCAAGGAGTATATGGCTCGTGGAAAACAATATCGCCAGTTAATCTCGTGAATTGACATCGAATTGAGGCGCAACGGTATGCCTAACAAGTCCGAACACAAAATACGTATGCGGTTACGCAAAGAGTGTAAAACTCTCGACAAGAGTAAACCAAGTCGCTTGTGAGAGACTTTAGTTGGCAAGCATAGAGTTTGGAGCTCGAAGGTTATACGAATCGAGAAGCCAAATTCCAAAAGGCGAACAGTCAGTGTGCTATGTCAGGCCGCTGGCAATTTGAGCATAGCAACGAGAGAACTGAACAGCCCCCGTCCACTGATAGTATTTCTGAGTTCTGGACGGGTGTCATTGTGAATGAAGCTGAGGTCGATCTAGCAGACCCTGCGCTCCAAGGCTGGAAACGGGAAATAGCTTCAAAAACAGTCCAAGCTAACGGAGGTCAATTTGTCATAACTGACCCCATTTTGGAGTTATTGATGAAGAGGTTGAGAGCCTTTAAGGCCGCTGGTCCGGATTGCATTTATGCTTTCTATTGGAAACGTCTCAAGATGACCAACGCAATCTTGAGGCGGCTAGTAACTGCCAAATTTAATTGCCCAGAATTCCCTGGTTGGATGGTTAACGGTCGAACGGTACTTATTGGTAAGACCACAGACCAACTAGAATTACAGAATCCTAGTAACTATCGGCAAATTGCTGTTCTGAACGTGATGTATGAATTCTGCACAGGCGTTATTGCGCGATCGCTCATAGAGCACTGTGGGACCAACGGGCTGCTACCAATTGAACAATGGGCAGCCCGCAAAGGGTTATGGGGAACCATGGATTGTTTGCTATCTGATAACTTGATCGTGCAATGGTGCAAGATCAAGAAAGTCGATCTCACTGTATCCTGGATTAACTACCAGAAGGCTTTTGATTCGGTGCCACATGGTCTTATTGATTGGTTGATAGATTCAGTTGCGTTTAACCCGACTCTATAAGCTGCTTTGCGATGCGCAATGAAGTCGTGGGACAGTCGCATTGCGGGTTAGTAACAAAGAGAGACTTGTCACCTCTCTGATTCAGAACAAGCGGGGAGTTTTCCAAGGCGATCAATTATCAGTAGTCCTATTCCAGCTAGCGATGTGCCATCTGAGCTTTGCACTCAGAACGGAACTGCCCCCACCTTAAGGTGAAGGGTATCCGGGGTACAATCTCAAATCACCTACTGTTTCTTGATAATTTGAAGATCTATATGCCAAATCTGGCTGCTTTTGGAAAAGCTGTAGATGTCGTCACACGTGTATCCACCTCAACTGTCTTGTGTTTGGGATATAGTAAATGCAAGTACGCCAGTCTAATCAATACTGTTGCTGTTAGCGGGCTATTGTACTACCTGGTAGCAGGAGTCTGGTCACGCAGTGATATCAGTAAAAGACAAGATCGGGAAGTGCGTCGAATTCTGTCAAAAGGCAAGTACCACTATAAATCCGCGTCAGCGAAACGCCTCTAATTGCCAAGGGTAGATGGCGGTCGCGGCATTCTTAACTTATTGAATGCATACGATTCAGTCACTGTGAATGTTGCAACGTATATGGCTGGTCATACAGATTCGCTTGTTTGTGGAATTTGGGAGCTGTCAAAGCATTTGTCCAAGTTTCACAGCCAAAAGACAATATGCTCTGAAGCAAACAAAATAGCCAAAGCTCTCGAGATTGATTGCTCATTTGAAGACGCTATTCTACTCCAAGGAGAGCAAATAGGAGCAGATAACCGTCAGGGAGTAACAAGGGTGCTTAAAGAGAGGCACGAACAAATCTTACGGCTAGAGTTAGAAAGTTCCAAGATTCACGGCGTTTCCTTTAAGAAAACGAATTTGCGAGGCGCCCACTCGCATGTGTGGTTGAACCAGGGAAAGCTGAGGTGTGAAACCGAAGCCCTTGCATGCATTCATCAAGATGAAAGTTTGAGGACCCGAGCTTATCAGAAAAGAGGACTAAAAATCCGAGCAGATGAGAAATGCAGACTGTGCGGAGCTGCTGCAGAACTCATCGGGAACATTCTGATTTTTTGTCCGAAATCTCTTGTACAAGGGATCAAGGATAGACACGACGAAGTCGCATGGGTTGTGTATTCAGCGGTGACGCAGAATCACCAGATCGAAGACACTGCTTATAGATGCAAACCTAAACTTGTGGTCAAGGGTAATGGAATTGAACTTTTTGGGACTGTCTCATTCCTACTAGAGACCATATAGTCCATAGAAGACCGGATATGGTGATCTTTGATAATAAGCGCAAAATTGTCTCCATTGTAGACATCGCGGTGTGTTGGGAAACCGAATTAGCACATAAACGTGCGTTCGATGAGAAGGTTCTTAGATATGAACAATTGAGGATAGATTTAGTTAGACAACTTCAAAAGTGGAAAGTCAGATCTATCCCAATTGTTATATATATATATATATATATATATATATATATATATATATATAGATATATATATATATATATATATATATATATATGTTATATCTAATTATTATCGCTAGGTTCATACGATCTTGAGCGATTGAACAGCTTGCTTCGAGACGTACTGCCCGGTGTACCGAACGAAAAACTCGAGTATGTTAGAAATGAGATGCAAAGGGTAGCAATCCTTGGCTCTGTCCGGGTGGCAAAATCCCATTTGGCGGAACGCGAACATGTTCCCAGCTACTCTATACGAACGATCAGGGGGTAGCCCTCTGAGCCGTTTGGACTTATTGTGAACATCTGATGGTAGTAACCCACGCGCCATAGCTTTACCTCTTGATGACTTGTAGGTCGCTCCGGCGTGCTAATCGCGGCCTTGGCAAGTATTCGGGAAGGGCGAGACTTGTCTTGACAAGACTGCGCAAGCATGTCCGATAATGATGGGTGAATAGCCCGGTAACATTGTTCCTGACGGGTGAGGTCCAACAGTACTGGCAAAAGCCCAACAGCGATTAGCTAAAAAACCACAGTGAAAGTCGTAACAAGATTTTCGTAGGTGAACCTGCGGAAGGATCATTGCCGAAAATAGACCGTCGTGAAAACCACTGTGAATGGTATCAGACCGTGTGGGGTGGCCAATGAAAGTCAGAGGTAGCCCTAAGTGCAGTCTCAGCGATGAGCTGCGGCCCCGCACGAGTCGTCTGTACTTTGACATTGGAGTTTTTTACGGACTGATGTTGATTTCGTTGATGGCAAGCAAAGGGAAAGATGGTATTCACATAGCGAGCGAGTACGAAAAATGGCACCGAATAGTACGAACAACTTCCAACTGTGGATCTCTTGGCTCGTGCATCGGTGACGAACGTAGCCAGTTGCGATAGGTAATGTGAATTGCAGAATTCAGTGAATCATCGAATCTTTTAACGCAAATTGCGCTCTCTGGATCCCCAGGGAGCATGTCTGTCTGAATGTCGCGAACGAAAAAAACTGACACACTTTGGTGTGTGAGAACGGGGCGCTCGGGTAGGGGCTCAATTTTCAGACGCCTTCATTTTTCCGTCGTCCGAAGTGCTTCTAGACCGCATCCGCAGTCTTGAACGAGAAATCGGAAAGCGTGTGTTCCCGTCTGGAATGCTCTGAAGTTGTGTGTGTTTTACTTGAACGGAGTTTTGTAACAGAATTCGGTTAAAGCTGGGGCGGCAGCATGTGACCTTCTCAGACACGTCGGGGAACAATGTGCGGGCTTGTCGATAACTTGTGTATGAACGTGTGTGAGGCTTGTTGCGAGTTTTGACCTCAGATCAGGCAAGACTACCCGCTGAATTTAAGCATATTAATAAGCGGAGGAAAAGAAACTAACGAGGATTCCCCTAGTAACGGCGAGTGAAGCGGGAAGAGCTCAAGCTTGAAATCTCCGGTGCCTGGCATCGGCAAATTGTAGTCTCAAGAAGGGTCTTCAAGACGGACGTGCGGTGCCTAAGTTGCTTGGAACGGCACACCGCAGAGGAAGATAGTCCCGTGTGCGGCACCGCGCGCTGTCGACGATGCGCTTTCGACGAGTCGGGTTGTTTGTGAATGCAGCCCAAAATGGGTGGTGAGCTCCATGTAAAGCTGAATACGGGCACGAGACCGATAGCGAACAAGTACCGTGAGGGAAAGATGAAAAGAACTTTGAAAAGAGAG
>QQSS02118745.1:0-16351 GCA_003687565.2 Craspedacusta sowerbii
TACTACTACTACTACTACTACTACTACTACTACTACTACTACTACTACTACTACTACTACTACTACTACTACTATTAACACTGCTTCTACTACTACTGCTTCTACTACTACTGCTAGTACTACGATGAGCTTGCCACTTCTCGTAAGTCAGCTTATAAGAACGTCGACTTTGTCTGGGGGGATTATTGCACTACATTATTCTTTCTACGTTCAACATTTATTTTTGTTCATGACGAGGAATGTATGGGATATCGGCAAGTCGCTGTTTATGCAGTAGAAAAGAAAGACGGGTGTCACGCCGCGCTTTGCTGTACGAAACGGTTTTTATTATTGTGCCTTGTCGACTCGACGCTCACAGGGTGGTGTGGAGGCCAACTGCGGTAAAGAATTTTAAGGGCTCCAAACACTGTGCGCCGGCAACATATCGATGGATATGCAGCAGTTCTGATCTCTGATCACCCTATAGCAGAGTTTTGCAACACATGCCGCCATTTTAAAGGATCAATCAAATAAAAACTGAGTATTTCGAGTGACAAAAACATTTGTGACCCTGAGATCGATAGTAAGCCGAAAGTCTGCCTTTTCTGCTAGGGGGCCTAGCCGCACTGCACGGGACCAGAAATTACCGATCAAAGAGCTTTGCGGCCAGTACGAAATTCTTCTGGGCGTTACGCGAGAACTCCCAAGGCGAGTCACAGACTTAGAATAGCTCTAAAAATTGATCTGAGTTCTCTGAGAAATAATCTCTTCGTAGTGAAAAACTTAGATGATCCCATGAGAACCACCATCAATAATTGCTTTTTGTATAAAAGAATATTTTCTTTCATAGTTAGAATCCCCATTGGTTCGGAATCGTATACAGATGCCAATACCTTAAAGTCATAGAGACAAATCTGCAGCGACTGATAACCGATTTTATTGCGTTGTTTCTCTCCCGCCAGGCAAAGTCTGGGAGCCATGACATTAAGAATCCCTGTGTTTGTTATAGAAAGCTGAACATTAACCTAAAAACTTGTAGTTGCTTGTCGGCTAATTGGATGTCTTCCGCTTCTTTAGACGGACGAAAACGAAGATAGAGAGAAGTGGAAAAGTCTTTCTTTTATCGACTCGAAGGTACCACTGCGAATATTGAAAAATTATCTCGACCCCTCCTTCGTCTCCACTCATGACACATAACAAAGTTGTAAAATTTTCATTTAGATGGTTTAACATGCACTCCTAGCTCAAAGGAGCATATGCAGTCATTTTAAGAAATTCACCAGTTTCTCCATTCCTGTATCACCAGACGCGTTGCGCCCTATTTGGGCCTCAGCAGTGACTTGCATCGGCGCCAAACCAGGGTCGCCGGAGTTGAAAGCAGAGCATTTACTACTAGACCACGAGAGCTGAGTGAGTTGGTGAGAAGTGTACTACATTATTGCTTGCTAACTAACAAGTTTAAAAGCATGTTTACGATCATTGTAACGCTATGCTAATAATTTTAAAAATCACAAGGGTAACCGAATACTTGAATTAATTTATAAATTGTTGTGAATAATGTTACCGTTCAACATTGCTTGTAAAAAAAATTCTCATTATTCGGAAATATACAAGAGTTTTTTTTTCTTCGAAATGTAATGCCTGTGAGACTCTTTACAAGGGAGTGTGTAGGCAGATTATCAACTTATCTTATCTGTCAATAATCGAATTGATCTTATTATTTACTGAAGGGGGCGGCAGTTCAGACGATCATACCATCCAAGTTGCAAGCCTTAAGTTCGTTTCGTCTGGGCCAAGGGACTCGTCAGAGACCTTTGGTTGGATTCTTAACTGGCCAAGCAACTGCTTGGAGTACCATTAAGAAATCGAAACCCCTGGAGACCTCGAGTAAACAACACAAGCTCTCCTGTGAACAGTTGAATAAGGATAATGAAAAGTAAAATAATAATAATGATTTCATTATTGTTTTAACAAAAAACCTTCCCGCCCTGTAATGACTTACTATTAGAAAAGTATTCAAGGTCCTGTACTGTGGTGTGCACGGCACAGTGTGCGCACGTCTCAAATTGGCAACCGCAATAAAATTTAATCATTATATGACAGGTATATGGCTCATCGGTAGAACTATTACTGTTACTGATGCAAACACTAGTCCAATCAAAAGGCGACGTTTCTTCCATCTGATGGAAAGCAGGCAACCCGTGGCAAGTTCGTGGTTTGGTTCCGTTTCATTGCAAATCTGAATTCCGGTTCATGGCAGCTCTGAACCGCCTCGGATGTTAACTGCTAAATCAGCCCTAAATTTTTTTCTGCATACTATGCGAGTACTCCCAGCATGTGCATATATTACATCATTTTGATCTTGCAAAGTGTTAGTGGCATCAATGAAAATTCTTCTCGTAATCTCTGCAATTTCAACTGGAGCTCATAACCGGGTGGTATCTTCAATCGGATTAGCTACGGCTATGAAGATACCTCCCCTCAATAGATGATTATGTGTGCAACGCTGCTTGTTTTACTTCCAGCAGCAGTACTTAAAGACTAGTTTTCGCAAACTATCTCCTTAATTTTAATGTTTTATCTAGGCGTGTAGGGATGTTATACGTTTTTAAAAGCATTTATTGAGAAATAAATTGTTGTTGTTGTTGTCAATTGCTCGGTGAACAATACGTAGAAACCAGCCCTGCGTAGCTATGGAAGTAGTACCTTTTACATAAATTTTCATGATGACAGTTGGATACAGTAATTTGTTGGGAATAATTCATTATTCAAATAACAACAATTCAGGCGAAGGCTTCCTTTACAAAAGTTTGGGTTAGATTTGCGCCTCTTCTCGAAACTGATGCTGTGTGTTTCAAAGTTATTCTCGTCAGTTTCGTAATGAACTCACCCAAGTCACGATGTAACTAATGGACGCAATGTTTCCAGTATGGTGCAGGCCGGCCTGTGAAGACGGTGTATTCGTTCCGGCCTGGCTAAAAAGTATTTCAAGCTCCTGTCGCCCAAAGTGAAGTGAAGTGAAGTAAGGTGAGTATATTTTCTTAAACAAAAGCCCTGTCGAAAATTGCAATACTGAGAAAAGAAATAATTAATAAATCCGTAACTTGAGCGCTTGCAAAAAGATACGAAAAAAAATACACTGCCATTCAAACATTCGAGCATCTGTATGAGATGGAGACATTCTCATAGCCGGAGCTAATAAGATTCGTCGTCTCCATTTCATTATTAAACGCAACATGAACAGTTGGTTTTATGATAGAGACGAGAAGAATAGGGTGCTTCAGTAATCAAATTGCGCATCAAGCATTCGGGATATGCATTTTATAAAGGAAAAAAATTTAAAACGAAATAATATAAATAAAAATAAATTAAAAACCTCATTAGCAAATACAAAAGACGTTAGGTAGACGCATAGTAAAGAGTTAGAGTAAACCTAAGCCTTTGGCGGAGAAGATAGTTAGTGGCAACCGAGAAGTTATAAGCGAAATAAACCACGAGCTTACTTCAACCTTGTCAAACGGAAGAATGATAGTAGATTAGCTAATAGGTGGTAACTGGTTTGATAAAAAATCGTTGATTACCAAAATGTGGTGATGAAACATATGTGATCTCATCAAAATTCAACCTGCTACAAGCAAAAACTAGAGCTGATCGTCTAATACTCGCACTTGTTGATAAACAGATAATCTTCCCTCTAATATAGTAGAAAAGAAAGTACTCAGCGTGGCAAGAAATAAAAATAAACATACTAGCAGATTAATTAATCGCGCACTCCGCACCATCTGAAATTTACATGTACGAAAAAACATTGCATTTTGAAACAACAAAAGCAACATTTACAAATCACTATAATCAGAACAAATACAAAAGATAAAGGAGGTACGTTTCATGCATGCACAGCGACAGGAAGGGATCGAATTTCGTTCCTATAAACTGTTCTTGGGCTGGAAATACTTATATTAACGTTTCGTAGCGGATTATACATCACAGCACCTTTATGTTTCATGTTATTGTGTCCGTACATCTCGGTCTTTCTTATTGGTTTTAACAGTTTTGATACTTTGTTACGTCGAGTTACCTTATTGGACGAGTAGATTAGGAAGAAATCATCAAATGCAGGGAGAGTCTTTTAAGGTGCCAATCATGGATAAATAGGCATAAAATGTGGCGGATCTTGGAACATGTAGATTAGTTATATTACAGCTCATATCTCTATTTTCGGTGTTGTTTACTTGTCGCATGCCTTCTGCCCTCGGGTGCTTTCTCTCTACCGCGTGGCTTATTATTAGATTTTATTTTGAGTTTGAGTAAGGATCAGTATCAGCAAGGCAGTTTCAATATACGCGTCTCTTGTCGGAAGCAAGTCTCATCTTTGCACAACGCAAGACTCTCTACTTCGCCTCATAAAATTGAATGCAATTACGTCTCCGAGTTTCAATACATCAGAACGCGAGAATCAGTCTGACGTAGGCGTACTATGATCAGAAAAGGTAATTAATCTTATCGCTTGTTGCTGTAGCCTAGATATTCGATTGCGTTCTTTCTTACAAGCTAACCCCCAAGTGAGACATCCGAATGTCATATGGGAGTGGAATAATGAGTAGTACAGGGATCTAATAGTTTCAAAGTCTACCGATGTCGGATTCTAGACAAGAGTCCGTTCGCTTTCGCAAGCTTTTTGGCAAGTTCGGCAAAATGACTACGCCAAGATAGTCTTGAGTGTAGCAGAACGCAAAAATACAAAACCTTATTGGACGGAAATATTCTTTTGGTTTTAATTTTTAACGTTGGCCTTGCGTTGCAACGCTTACCTTTAGAATGAAACAGTAGCAATTCAGGTACTTACTTGAATTCAACATCAGCCGATTAGCACAAAGCCAATCTCAGGCTACAGATAGGTCGCGAGACATTTTAGTCTTCAAGATTTTAATAGATTTTGATCGATATAGAATGATCGCGTCATCAGCAAAATGCTGTGCTAGACCAGAAGAAAGACTAAGCCGAAAGTCATTAATATAAAATAAGAATAGTAGGGGACCTAGAACAGATCCCTGAGGTACACCGTGGTCAATATTCTTGAGCTCAGAATTTTCTTGGTTAGCGGCGACGAATTGTCTTTGCCCTTGCAAGTACGACGAAAACCAGTTCTGGCAGACACCGCGAATACCATACCTAGCTAGTTTTTCTATCAGGAAGTTCTGGTTCACCGTATCAAAGGCTTTTTCGAAGTCGCCTGAGTCTAAGATTTCATTTACGCGAGTTGCAAAATTAACTAAAGCATGATTTGTGGAGTGTTGTTTTCGTAAGCCGCATTGCATGCTGTATAGTAATTTGAATCTTTCGAGGTATTCATACACTCGATTGTACATAGCCTTCTCAAGAACCTTGCTTAAGTTGGATAGGAGGGATATTCGGCAATAGTTGCAACACAGTCCCTGCGGTCCCAATTTGTACAAAGGTATCGCTCTAGCGACTTTAAGAATGCCAGGAAAGACTCCTTGCTTAAAAGATTGATTAATTATAATTGACAGTGGTTATGCAACGGATGATAAGCCAAGTTTAAGAAAATTTGCTGGAATGCTGAGTGGCCCAGAATCTTTGGAAGAAATAAATGATTTTATAATGGCTATCGCTTCGCTTGAGTCAGTACTTTTTCAAAATAGACTATGACTAACACTGGGCGGCAAGTATGTTAAAAACTATTTAGTGACGTCATCGAAGGCCTTAGCAATGTGTTTCGGGCTGTTTACAGCGTTTTTGTTGTGTTCAGTCACGGATGACGGATGGAACTTATCCTTTTTGTTGAGTTTAAGAATCGATTTGATGCCATCCCAAGTTTTTGTTATGTATGCTTTGTTTTGCCAAAAGAAAGTTTTGTAAAACAAGCAGTTACTGCTCTTAGACATTTTTACAATAGAGTTGCGTTGTTTTTTTATAGTTGATGGGAGCCGCATTTCTACTCGACTCTTTCGCTTTTAGGAATTTTTAAGGAGTTAGGAGTTAATTTAAAATTTTTTTTTTAAAACAAACCATGGATCAGGTACCCCATTAGCTGGGTTCAAAAAAGTGGAGGCCGTTGCGCGTGTGTTGATACCGACTTTCTCTGGCGACAAGCAAACGTACAGCGGGTGGAAGGGCGCGTCTACAACTGGCATCAATCAAGCGCCTGCACCAGAATATAAGCAACTTCAATATTTCTACTTTTTGAAGTGTCAGTCAGGATAGTGGAACGTCTTGGACATTCATGCTTATGAAGCTGCCAAGGAGCGACTGGAACCGAAGTATGGAGGAGCACCGTAAAGTTGCGATCAATATAGAGGAGCTGGAACAATGTCATCCCGTCCAGCAGGGTAATGCCAGAGATTTGGACATGCTAGACGACCTATTGGACGTACTAGTGATCAATCTGAACGCGGCAGACCTAAATGATGAATTGGGAAAGGGATTGCTGTTTATGAAGTTGCAGTAGAAGGTCAACAAAACGATGCTTACAGATTATCAGGAGGTATGAAAATGAGAAGACGGATGACTTGGAAAATCTTTGGGAATTGATCAATGGACAAACTCAATTCTCGATGGTGGCGGTGGAGACGATTAAAAGTCTACAGAACCAGCAAACCAACAAGCGATGTTAGAGTACGATCAGGTTACAAAGTGTCTTGGTCATCCAGTCTGGCAGAAATGGATGTGGCACAAAGATAATAGATAGCCGTGGTCAGTGGCTCTGTTTCCGATGCTGGGATACGAAGCACCGTGTCAGTTCAAGCAGGCAGATAAGAATTTGTAGAATGGGTGGCTCCGGAGAAAGTCCCAATAATTGCCTACTGCACGAAGGCAATTTCCCTGTACCGACGGGAAGGGCAATGTCACAAGCAAAAATGGAGAAGTTGTTTGCGTCAGTACAGAGTGGCATCTAACTGAGTCATTACGTAGGGCACTGTGCCAGTAATCCTTCAGAATGGTCAACAACAAGTGATGGTTAACGCGCTGCTAGATGACGAAAGCACCAAGGTATACGTCAACAAAGATGTCACGGCTGAACTGGCCCTGCGTGGACCAACGAGCTCTGTTACAGTCAGCACTCTAAATGGGCAAGTGAAGACTACAACAATCCAAGTGGAATGTGAACTGTTCCGATTGGAAGGAAAAATGGGGTTGCGGTTAGGGTTTGGGTAAGTTAGAATTTAGAAATCACGGAACATTAAGTATACTCAAATAATAGCGCCGAAGATACCCTGGAAGTTACACTGCTGATTTTAAAAATCATTTACTCCTTTCGGAGGAATTGACGGTAATCTTAATGCTAATTCATCTCTTAGTAATTGCTTGGAGACATAATAGGGCGAATTTCGATATCTGCATATATGTAGGCCACGTACATTATGAAATTTTGAGAGCTTAAAACTTCTTTTCTTTTCTTTTTTTCACGTCTCCTTTTGGGTATCCAATCGTGATTTCTTACGAGCAGCTTGTGCTTTCATCATAAGACCTAATTCAACTAAGGGATATTCGACAGCGGAGTGCCTTCTTCGGCAGTGATAAGTTACCGGTGACGTATATAATAACATTTAAATAATATGTAATAGATAGATCAGTGTCAGCAAGTGACAACAGAGAGCGCCATAGGAACAACTTAGTAACTGAGACATCAATCCCGGTTCCCTGCGTTATTCCATGCGATCATGCAGTAATCGTTGCGTGCTGTCTTCTTTTAAGTTGCTCCTGAATTTCGCTTAACGCGATTTATCACTTATGGCTCAAAATGTTCATATCTAATATATTTGCTTTTAGAATTACTCTTAAACTGTCCGCCAAGCAAAGTTTCCGAGCGTTACTTACTTAATATTTTGATTCAACGTTAATTCATAATGGTTGGGCATTTATTAGTATTACAATAACGATCCACGCAAGCCATCAGGCGCTTGCACAACGCCTAATCCACTGTGCTCTGCACCGCAAACCTGCGTGCATGTGATGTCGAGTCAATTTGAAGACCATAACATGCAAAATGGTAGATAGGGAAGGTTTCTTATGTTCTAGAGTATATTGTTATTATTTTCCGTCTGTTTAGACCCTGCAATACACCTATTAAATAGCCTTGCTCTCTATTGACATCAAGATCCACTCAGATGGGTAAATAAAGAGAGCTCTTCAACTGGAGATGTAATTTTATTAGAAGGTTCTGCTTACTTTGTCATGATGCACGATGCTGATGTGTTTCAATTTTGCTTTAGCAGTACTACAAGCAGATTCATTTGACAAAGTGAAGTTATACATGTACATATATGGTTTGTTATATTGATATTATAATGTGTAATACACATTACAAACTTTGTAATGTTCAATTTGAAAGCAAATTCAATCGACATTGGGTGCTGAGATCTATGAATGTAGAAAGCAAATGCTTGTTTAATGCTTAATGCTTATAGGACCTTGTTTGATTTGGCTTTGCTGAATGTGTTTGATTAAGTGCCAGTGAACAGTTTATGATTTTTCTGGACGTCTCATGTTCAAAGTGCATACTAAGCTACTGTTTATGCCTTAGGTAGAGTTTCTGATAAAGCTTCACTGGCATCTCAGTTTAGGCTAACCAACATGACATGCCCTATGATTTGAAAGTTCCAGCTTATGTTTGTGAGAAGACCATTAATGTGCAAAGAATATTGGTTAATAAAAGGGTTTATTGTGTACCATATGCCTTTTCTATGAGTTGATGATATTGTAATTTGTATTTACTTCCAATATCTGCTGGGTCGTACTTAAGTCTAATTATCTTTACATGGCTTAGCATAAGGTGACACATGAGTGACGTAGGACCTATTATTCTTTTTCTCACTTATCTGGATTTGGTTGCCCGGACATGTTGTATTTAATTGTAATACCAACAAGGCATATTATGTGTTATATTATATTTTGTATATTTTTATTTATATATTTGCTAAATCATGAAGGATGTTTAGACTAATTCAGTGTCACCCTGGTTATAGTCGAAGCAACACAAAGCATGATACAGCTATGATTACACATTAAGTAATGAAGATTAAATTTATGTAAAATGTCGCCATTTGTTAATGTTTAGTCAGACATGGAGTGTAATCTGTGTATCAAATTATCAAGCGTGAAGGTGGCATGGGGTTACTGAAAAGTGAAATGGTAATCAGATTTAGGAAAAGATAGAAAAGCCCTCTAGATTCAATTGTCTTCGAATGCATGACTAATGGGTGTTAATCATTGGATGTCAATTCTGTTTCATTTTTCGTTTATATGTACTATAGGTGTTCATAGTGCCGGCGAGGAACGCCTGTGCTACTGCTCAGACCAAGTTCTGTTATTAGGAAGAAGGTGCATGGGTACGTTCTGTGGCATTTTGAGGGATTGGCTTCTTGTGGCAATAAAGTCAAGAGCTAACTGTTTGATGATCAGTCATCGTGATTTCAATAGACACACCTCGCACATGAAATGTAGATCTGGTTGAGTTGATGTTTATGAAGATTCTATCACAAAAAAGCCTGCAGTCATGGCAACGACCTTGTCTGATGAAGATTTCAACAGGCTTCAGGTAAGGCTGGCATCAGCTAGTTAGTGGTATCTTGTTATCTTGTTTTGAAGGATTTTTATTTTATATTCATTAGAAAAGGCAATGTTTTCGACTTGTTACTTGGCATCTTCCTAGCACTTGACATGCATGCACGTTGCATGCAAAACATGTACAAAATTAATAACCCAAGGTAATGTGTAACAGTTGTTGAATGTGTTCCCTGCACACCAGGGACTTTTAATCCCTAGTATTGTGGTTCTAACCTTTTCCCCTGAATTTTTGTGTCATCTTGTTGCAGACCAATAAGATTTAAATTTTTTGTTATATAGACAACTGAAACTAATGGCAGTAAATTGCGGTATACAGCTGTACATAAGCCTGGCATTTGATGAATCAGTACTAGATGCCATTCATTATAGGGTCATAATCACGATAGGCTGTAATAGGCTTCTGAATCGGGGTTATGTAGGATGAGAAGGGAACGGTAACATCAAAGAAAAGTATTCACTGTAATTTTAGTGGCTTCATTTGTCTTCGTCTCTTCTATGACTTGCTTGTCAGCAACGATATAGTTTCTCCTAGAATGCAAGTTCCCTTTGTAATCAACTCCATACTCGCAATGCAGTTAAGAATTACCATATAAATCGTAACAAATGCATTTACTGGAGAAGGAGACACCCTCGTTAGCACGTGTGGCTAATATGACAGTGTCGGAACAGAATCGACATGCAGTCGCGCTTGCCGATCGGGTCGTAAATTCGGATTAGTCTCCTATTTGAGTCTTGGAAGTTCCGTATTAGCATGTAAAGCGGAACTCCAAGGCGAAAGTCTATTTTCCATGGTTTGGTGCTTTGTCTGTCCACCTAATTGTCAATGGTGCCGGTTAATTGCTTTCTAGCTCGTCCAACCTGAATCAACTTCATCTCCCTCTCCTAGTTCTCAGAAAGTTAAACTTGGAAATTTTTCAGCAAAAAAAGACATTTGAATGTGTTATGAAATTAAGTTGTATGGAGACGATGCAAATGTAATTCCATGATGCACTGATGGGGTCTATCTTGAACACTTTGTAAGTATGTGTCTATTGAAAGTATTTCCATACTGCCTCATATGTCATAACACTGTCACTGAACTTATTCAGCACTATTGTGATGTACTATGAGGTTGTTGTAAAATGTAATTTTGTGTTTATTCCTGTATCGTTTACTTAGGGGCGCATTTTATGCAGACTACGCATACATAAAATGTTTCGATTTAGACTGTTTCATGAAAAAAAAAATCACAAATCTGGCTCCGGCTCCGGCCGGATTTGACATCATAAATCCGGCCAAATCCGGCTCCGGCCGGATTTCAAAAAATCGAATCCGGTACAGCCCTTGTAATAAGTTTCAGGTCTTAAGTCTAATGTTGCAGGCCTCCTTTATTATAGTATAAGAGCTACTTTTTTGAGTATCTGGCCTTTCTATGTGATATATTCTTATAGGGTGTTAACAAAATGTGAGTAATGACGCAGATCCTTGTTTCGCATGTTAAAATTCATTGTATGTGGAATCTTAGTTCGTAGATGCTTAATCCTGCACAAGTGCAATGGCAGTAGCTTAAGATTCTACTTTAATCTCCATCGCGAATCACAGGGCAGTTGTTCGAGAGGCCTAGGTGAAGGATGTTTCTCTTCATACTGAAACTGGTCAGGGCTTTCGTGTATGATGAAGAACGAGAATTTTTTTATGCGGCTCTGTCACCGTGTCTTTAGAGCCAGCTCATCGATTTGCGAACAAAGAACTATGAACTTGGGGTTAAGCTTCACAAGGCGGAAGTGGGTATGCATCGCTTGTCAGTGTGCTGATGTATTCTTTTTAACCTTATCTGGAATCTTTTAGGATTTTTTTTGTATTGGAAACCCCATTTTTCGGTATCAGGATTGCTTTTTCATTGAGCCTGTAAAAGCAAAACAAAAATATTGCTGTTAGCGTCGTAAACAGAATTGGAAAAAGCTGTGTTTGTGCTTTTATGTGCCATGTAAAATGACCTTCTTCACTTGTTATGGGAAGGAATGGTGAAAGTTTACAACTTAACTGAATTAAAATCCATGTGTTAATGGGTAATGAGCCTCTACGGTGTTCCTTGCTTATAGAGGCTCCAACTTTCAGTTCTGCGTTTTCCTTTTATTTATTTTATCTATTTTATTATCTATATTATTATCTATTTTATTTTCTTTTTTTCCCAATGCTTCATGTTATGTTGTTTAGACAACTCCAGCCTTCTTGAGAAATGCAGCAGCCACGAGAGGGAAATCCAGAAGATGTCTAAGCTGATGAAGTTTCCTGGTTTTCAGGTAGTCATTTCTCCATCTCAACCGTACTCCATTCCCTAGGCTTGTCACTTGAGTCGGATTGCAAGGCGCGTTAATTTGGAAACGTGTGTTTTTTAACACAAATTTGACCAATAATGTCCTTGTTTCGCAATGTTCCCGAAAGCCGATGAGCGTATTAGGTATTGTCTCTTTGTTCAGCACATGGAAGATGTTACTGCAATTTAAGCCTACTGCAAAGTCATGCACTGAATTTCATTTTCTTGTTATGGGAATAAAGGGAAAACCTTTCCGTTTTTAGGACATTTTTCGGTAATCACTCACTATTTCCAACTATCATAAACTAAATCACAGCAAATAATTTGTAAGAAGGAGGCGTAAACACACCAATCTTTCCAATATTTGAACGTTGTGGAAGAGTGCATAAAGAATAAAGCAAAAGTGACAATTGTCAATACCGCAAAACCCCTAAAAAAGTTTGTTGACCTATTCGAAGATCGTGTGCTTTTTATATGTATTTAAATATCCGTTGGTTTTAGTCTTCGGCAGTAATTTTTTTTACTTAGAAAATAGTGGACTTGTCTAGCATTGATGTGGTTCCCGGCTGTGCAGAGTTGGGGCCTGACAGGTTAACATAAGCTTGGGAATACTGTATATGATTGGAGAATGGCAAAAAGAATGTGATGATGCAAGTAGCTAATTACATGTCCAGCACCATGTAAATCGACATGGCGGGCCTTGTCGTTTTTTCCGGCATTGTCTTCGGCTCTTAGCAGCAGGGTTTTATTTCATGTAAGTCAGTGGCGACAACTTCTAAGAAAAGCAAAAGATGCTTGTCTGAAAGAAAAACAAAAGTGTGTATGAGCCCATGTAGCACTTGGTTATCGTGTCGCAGGAGTACGATTAAAGTTTGCCCAAAGCAGATTTCACAGTGCATATAAGCTAGTGCAGTCCAGTCTTAATGTTTCTGTCACTACATCAGTGCAGTTTTACTACTCAGAAGATAGTTGGTCCGGTGTTGTTAGGTTGATGCTTTATAACTTCTTTGGTCTTGCTTCTATGTTCTTCGTTGTTGTTTTAATTAGCACTAACTGAATCTTAAAAGATTGTATACCGTTATTGAGTCGGTTTACGATTTGCTGAGATTTTTAATCGATTGATAGTATTCTGCTATCGCGATATTGGGCATTTGACTTATTCGGCAAGTTTCAGCTATCTCTCTTAAAGCGTCTTCTTTGCTTTTGTGTTTATAACAAGTGTTTCAAATTCCTTAACTGTATGGTTTAGCTTTCTCTTTCCGGTTCTACTGTAGGCGATCACAAAGAGCAAGAAAAAGGTTAGTCTGTTTGTAGGCAACTGAATTTGCACATATCATTAGGATGTGTTCTGATATCAGCTACAATCTGACGTGTGTGTGCCGCCATTGTAAGCTAGTGATAAAAGAAGCCGGGCTATCGTTATTTACCAGCAGTCGCGGGACGTTACAGATTATTTTCTGCTATTTATATATCGTCCATTTGACTTCTAGGGTATGGCTGAGTTAGCTGAAGAGAACGAAAGGTTGACACAGCAAATGCAGGTATGTTCGTTTGCCTGGGTTTTGTGTCACCCTTTGAGCGTTTATGTGTATCATCTGACAGCCCTCATTCACATGTCACATTGGATAATTTAAGCACGAGCGGGTACGGAAAGGAGGGTATGTAGAAATATAAAGAGCTTTAGATTCCTTTGTTGCAAAAGAGTGTCTCCTGTTGATTTTGAGATTCTAAAGGTTACAGTGAGCAAGCGCAAGTTTATGCCCAGTATGGAATTTGAAAGTACTGACCATAAGGAGAATTTATGCAATAATTTGATTCTAAACTATTGGCATGCTGGTCTTAATAGATTTATGCAGTTAAGTAGATTATGATGGTTTTTAGCGACACGAGGAAGACTTCAAGTTACAGAACCAGACCTTGTTGGAAGAAGTTTCCAGGGTTAGAAGACTTTTTCTATCGGATTCTTTGCTTTCTGTCCACTCGTTAGTCAAATAAAGGGAGTATAGCTGGCTTCCATAAGTACACCACAGCTGTACTTTGGATTTTTTAGCTTTCAGCAAGATTCCAGGGCCCTTTGCATGGCTTCATTGTTCGGCGGAAACTACCGGTATATGTTAGCCTTCCGTGTGCACACTCCACAAGACCTAGCGATACCGATGGGTCCTTCAACAAGTTCTGTCCTGGAGTCGTGCTATTTTCAAAAATCTAGTCAGCTGGTATCAGCGCCTGTTATTTTCGCTGTTGTATGTGGTAGGTGTCAATCCTTTTGCAAAGTCTTAGCCGTGCAGAAGGATTTTCCTCTATGTTAGCTATCAGCGGAGAATGCAGAGTTGAAGTCGTCTTTTCAAGCGTCTGCACCAAGCACGACTGGTGATATTCTAAAGTTGAAAGCAGAGAACCAAGCTCTTCAGAATGCCGTTCATGGTATGGAGGTTTTTCTCTAATTCGTGTGGCCGTGTTATTAATGTTCGCGTTTATTGCTTGTGCTATAGCCTATATGCTCAGTCGTTTGGGTTTAATTTTTGAGCAATGGGTATGATAATTCTTTTGGTTGCTACAAGTCGATGTCAAAAAAGGGATCCAAAATCTTGTCGCTACTTATTGTTAATTATTTTTCTTAGCTTTAATGCTTCTTTAGGCATGCGCACGTACAATCACACAAACATGCGCACACAAGCGCACACAAACACTCGTATATACGTGCATACAAGCGCACACAATAACACACCAGCGCCACACCCGCACACACACACACACGCACACACACGCACACATGCACCCGCACCCGCACCCGCACTCATCCATACACACGCACTCGCTAGCACACGAAGACTATGTATATACTCTGCAGGAGATAGTGTATGCTTGAATTTGTTTTGTTGTTCACAAGTGATGCTTGCATAGATAGATATTTTTTCCCTTGTTTAGCTCTTCAGAGCCAACTGACCGTACGTAGTCTTGATCTTTGCAACTCGGATCATTTGCGAGGCAATGCAATTGATGCTGCTGGGGCTGTTAGGAAAATAGACGAATATCGTGATTCTCTGAGCGCTAAACTGGATCGACTAAGCACCCTAATCGGTGCACCCGCGTCTACTAATTCAAGCGGGAACGACGTCAGCGCTCATGATGCCTTAGGAAGTTCAAATCAGCCAGAAAGTGGGAGTGAAGATTCTAATTTGCATAATTCAAATAGCGTAGGTGTTGGAGCTGTGGTGCAGTGCAGCCCGTTAATTGAATGCGTACTGGAATGTAAGGGAGAGCTAGAGAAGGTAATGGGAGCCTTGTCTGAAGTTTTTCTATCCATCGACAGCGCACGGAAGGTAGAATGCAGCAGTACTGCAGGTAAGGTGCACTCTGCAGCATAGGCATTTATTATTGCACTTCGATTTCTAAGACGTCTTTCGACGTCTGTGGCTTCTTTAAACATGTTTGATAACTAGTGGCTTTGCTTTTGTTTTGACTAGCTTCTTTACTGTTCAATCTGCTTCTCGTTTGTAATGACTCGAAACCCCGTCAAGCGAAATGCGTCCGGAAGCTTGCAGCGATATGAATCTATATTTACAATGACGTTTCTAGGCTCCAATTTACAGCTCGAAGCAGCCGCCAGTGAAACTACGTTGCTGCAGAACCAACTTCGTGAACACATGGTTGGTGTTTGCTTAGCTATTTTTTCTCACACTTCGAGTAGGTGTTTCGACACCAATTAGCATATGCGGCTGTGCTACCTTGATATGCAAACTCTTTACTAAATATCCTACTGCTTCCTCTGAACTATGAGACTGGACTTTTATGTTGGAGAGATCTTGATTTATATGATGTGTTTGCCGAGTAGATTTGGCGCTTAGCGTTAGTTAGGTACATGCTTTATTGAGTGCTTTATTATTATTATTATTATTATTATTATTATTATTATTATAATTATTATTATTATTATTATTATTATTACTATTATTATTATTATTGCTATTATTATTATTATTATTATTGTTATTATTATTATTATTATTGTTATTATTATTATTATTATTGTTATTATTGTATCAAATTGTTGTATCAAATTGTTGTATCAAATTGTATCAAAACTACTACGTAGCACAAGCAGGATATATATTCCAAAGACCGCGATCAAGAAATTAGAAAAAGGTTCTGGCATTATTGCAAGAAATTTATCGAACCAAGCATTCGTTTTCTTCCATCGTTTACCAAAGAAATTTGCGAGACCTTCTTCCTCACAGCATTCAAAGGAATCACAACTCGCTCATTTTCAATTCCCGCCAATCTTTCAGTTCGATGTAGCTCCCCCCAACCTACAAAGAAATTTGCAAGAATGAAGACATCCTGTTGTCCATGCCCAATCGATCAGATATCGGTTATCTTCTTCAAACGCTGCCCGTGTTTGCGCAGCTACATAACCGCCGTATGCTGCCAAGTCTTAGCCTCCCAGCTTATACCATCACCATGGCGCCGAGCCACTAGCATCCTCAT
>QQSS02118856.1:0-37571 GCA_003687565.2 Craspedacusta sowerbii
CAGGCTGGAAATGTATTACTTTATTTCGGTGGGTGTAGCAGTCCTGTCAGCCATCTCAACAAACAAGGAGTTAAGCGTAGCTAACATCCTTCCTCCAGTGGAATTGGCCCTGATGGCGTTGAAGTAATGTTAGGAGTAATACACCATCTGTAGACAAGTATTCAAGTAGCAAGTGTTGCCAATATTTGTGAGCCCGTACCCGCGTTTCGGTGATTGAGATTTTGTTGCAATTTTATTTGAGACCTCCTTTCCATGATTTGAAATAAATTGGCTTTAATCATGCTGGCTGGCTTTGTAGTGACCTTTCTACTTTAACTTTTGTTCTGTCAAAGTCGACTGAGGTTTCATCAAACTGGCCTTTTACGTTGAGCTTATGCTCTGAGTCCCTTTGAATGTTTTCTATGCGGATTGCACTGACCCAACGCTCCAAATTCCTTGGTCCTTCGCTTTTGCTGTCAACTTGGGTTCAGCAAATCCTGGAGTTGCGTGGACTTTTTATTTGGCTTTCTCATTCAAGTATGTTTCTTTTGCTAAGTTGCTAGCCAATCTTTCTTTGCCTCTGACTTATTTCTCTTATTTTTGTGAGGATTTCAGTCGATACAAGTCATAATTTCGAGTTCTTTGCGCGTCTCTTTTAAGCCCTTATTCAAGCCTGGTTTAAACATAGCTTTGCGGAATCAGTCTTGACTCGCGATAGACAGGCTTAACATAGCTTTTCACACAATAGCCATACCTACTCATGGAATAATAATTATCGGTCTCTTGGTAATAATCAATCAGCCATTCGATAAAAAAGTAAGAGCGCCCTTCGCTACAAAATATCCTTGGAGCCGTAAGCCTTCATCGGTCGATATTATCTAATCGATTCATCACTTACTTAAAACAACTTGCCGTTCACGCCGACAAGCACGCTTGTATAATGTCCAAAGTCGTTTTGCCCGTAATGCAGGATCATTGACATCAACTTGTACTTTTTCCTCTGCACTTCAATTCTTTAAGAAACACTGAAATACCCTTCAAAATTGGCCTTGGTGTCCAGCCTGCAGACAATGAATTTAGGATACTCTGTGAACCTGGAAAAGCTGTTCCCTGCTTTAAATTCCTGGCACCTTTTGCAGAATTATTCGCTTGTGGTTAAGTGCGCTGAGTAGTTTTGTTGAAAGAAATTGTCGACGTTGTCATAGTGGTAGCTGTCGTAAATAATAAAGGTTCTCAGCACCCTCTGAGTCGCTTAAGTGTTTCTACATAAGCACTCGAAGTCAACTGTCAGGAGAGAGTCGAAGAGGGCTGGAATGGAACTTCCCTCCTCCTAAAGTTTCTGCAAAAGGACGAGGAGAAATTAGAGGGAGTCCTTTTGCGACTTGTCCTTGTAATCCTCCCGAACCTACCCGATACACTTCAAAAGAAATTATAGATTTTCGTGGATGACTTCCCTTCTGCAGGTTTCGGATCGAAGCTCCTTTTGTAAGCTGGCCAGCCCAGAGAGGATGAAGGAGCCGCCCGGTGTTTAGGATTAAAAGTCGATGAGCTGGAACAGACTCTGAAGGACGCTGTTAAGGAAACAGGTATTGCCCAGATTGGGAAGACCTCTCAAATAGGTATCGGCCATATCTGATTCCGTAGAAGAACCAGGCTTCGGCTGATGCTTTTACAAGCTTGCGCCCATTTATTTCATTTAATCAAGATCATTTTATCTTTTGTCTGGCAGCTAATTTGCAGGATGAGTTGTACGTGTCGTGATTCCAGTTTCCTTTGCGGGGCTTTATCCCCAAGCATCGGAAGCAGAACTATGAATTGCACAAGTTGCAGGAAACGTGTTTGCAGCCATCTTAAAGCTTAATTAAATGCTGACACTTCGGACAGGCTCTCATTGACGGGAGCTCAACTCCTCTTCCCATTGTCATAGGACAAGATTCCAAACTCGAATTTATCTGAGCAATGCAATCCTTTTCATGGCCTGGTTTCCACTCACCCAGACAGATTCTACAAAAATCCTTGCGCTTTATCTTGGCGCAACTAGGACAGTACACGTTAAACTCCTTAATCGAGTCGGGTACTATCAGGAAGCACAAGCAGAAGGGACAGGCAATTTGCAAATATTTGGAGCTGATGAAATTTTAAGCAAGCTTCAGCTAAAAGAGCTCTGCCTCTTCCTTGCTCATTTTTGATAACTTTACGCATTCCAGGGCCGACCACTCCCTCTGGCAAGTCAACTATGGACACTTTATTTAGAAAACTCTTTGATCCTCGATTTATGAGAGGAGGTATTTTTTAAGCCCTCCTTGACCAACCACGTGAGAGCAACTCATTCGGTAGCAAACCTAGTCTCCCATCTGGAAAATCTCCTTCTCAAACTATTTGGTAAGCATATTAATTATGTATCATAGGTCATAATCACCTCCGATGACCTTCGTCATAGCGATGACGGTCTTGCCGTTTTAAATTCCGTATTCAGAGAGTTTCTTCATGTTGCCACTGCTCAACTATTTATTCATAAAAAGGATGATCGAGTTGGTAGGGTTGATTTTTTTGTAGGACTACACGAGATCTGACACGGTGGCATCCTCAGCGAGATCAAGATTGACCTCTTTCTTTTCACGGCCGTTGACCACCTTCACCTTCATTTAATTAAATTAAAAACCCTAAAAACTCAACTTTCTACATTCAGGGATGTTGCTTAGAAACTTGAGTCGACATGGCTTTGACGAATAAGATGATCATTCATGCTTTCCGCTCGTAAAGCAGGATCATTGCCTTTTTGTTGTCAGGCTTTTTAATCTCTGACACTCGTGAATCGTCGCAGATAAGCCACGAATCCTCAAAAAGGACCTACGCGTAGTAGTGGCCACTCGAATGGCTTCCCAGCTTGTGTCCTATGCTTCTGAGAGTGTATTTAACTCTCTTGTTGCAGGGTATTTAAATCTCCAGGCTTAGCGGACCCCTTTCTTAGAGCAATGGGATTTCTTCGTGCCTGAACAGCAGAATCGGAGGAGCCACTTGCACAGTTGTTGTCACAGTTGAATCCTTGAAGTCATCGCAATTTTTGCAAAATTCTTCGCTAACGTTTTATTTACCGAGGCCTTAAACGAAGTCGGTGACTGAAGATTTGATAAGGACGAAGTAGAGTGGCTCTTAAGTCATGCCTGAACGCCTGCAAGTCAAACAGATGCTCTTCTTGGACACCATAATCTTGTCAATGTCCTCAAATTATTCCGCCTCGGCTTTGAGCGTATTCAAGATGCAGAGAAGGGCTTGAAAGCAGTCCTTCTGGCCGTAGCCTCTGAATTATTTGTTCAGGCTGGAAATGTATTACTTTATTTCGGTGGGTGTAGCAGTCCTGTCAGCCATCTCAACAAACAAGGAGTTAAGCGAAGCTAACATCCTTCCTCCAGTGGAATTGGCCCTGATGGCGTTGAAGTAATGTTAGGAGTAATACAGCATCTGTAGACAAGTATTCAAGTAGCAAGTGTTGCCAATATTTGTGAGCCCGTACCCGCGTTTACCTTTTATTTATGTTATTTGAAATTGTGATTATAGATGCTGACCTTATGATTATTCCATATCATCTTTCTGGCCAGTTTCTGAATTAATTTAACTTTGAATTCGGCTTTCAGAAATGATTCTATATTTTTATTTGTTTGTTAACGAATGACTTTCAAGGATTTTGGGCTGGGGGTTCAATTATAAGCTCGTGCTATTGGAAACCTTTTGTGACAAAGTATTTTCGGCATTTTTTATCCTTCTCAAAACGATAAAGAATAAATAAAAAGGGAGACCGCCCATGATTGCCGCTAAGGAAGTAGTCAAAAATACTTCACTCAATTAGCCATGATTATTTCCCATTTCTTTATTTACTTATAAAAAATCTTTAATCAGTCATGATTTTTAATTGGAACTTTATTGTTCTCCGCACATTCCTTCTATTGGGACTATCAAGAAGATGCTCTACAAGTTTAAAGCTGATAAAATATCCACATAGCAAATACACCAGATTTGTCTACCTTAAGTTGCTTTAAGCATGCATGTTGTCTGGATAGTAGGCTGCGATTGGTACCTTATCAAAAGAAAAGTGAAAAACCTTGTCATAATCAAAAAGGATTTTTCCAAAGAAACTTGGATTGGGAGTCCCCTTCAAAACCAATTACTGAATAGACTGCTACTACATGGATAAAGCCACCGAAAACAAATAAGTGTAATTTCCTACAAACCCCACTGTACTTGTTCACGATCTCACCAACAGAGTGACGATTATAATAATTTCATTCAAGAATGATCAGTCAAACGAAAAATTGATAGAGTCTCCTTCAAAAAAATGAATGATTTTATATTCATCATCTCTTCATGGCCAGGCACTATTTCATTGTGTGCTCGATCTGAACTGCGAGGTCCTGCACGTTAGGATCGAACGGAGTTGCCTTCCCTTTGGTCAAATTTGCAATTTCTGTAAACTGTCCCAAAGGTTGTGAGCCGATCGGGTAGGTGTCCACTATGACACCTCTTTTAACTAGCTTGGTCATAATTGATCTGAAGCTTACCTTTTTCACCAAGGGAATTAACTTTTTCCTATTCTTGTACCTGTGCAAGTCTTAGTCAGCAACAACATACTGGAACTACTTCTCTTAGCAATTAACATCTCCGATTAGCATGGCTCTGTTAACTCCAACTTACTTGTTCAAACGCAGCAGATGATGTAGTGCCATATAAACCGCCTAGCAACCGTCGCCCCTGCTCGGTTTAACATCATTCACGAAATTTCTCAGCTAAATTTAGGAGGATATCCAGTTAGATTGATGCAATTTATTGAGACTGCTCTTAGATGTGTAATCCCTAGGACCGTAATAAAACATGATGTTCAACTAGAATTGGCCTTTGAAAGAGCTTTACAAGGAGCCCACCATCTTTACCACTTTCTGCTTTACTTGTTCGAGAGTTGGACCCATCGACCCTGTTGCATCGATCATGATGGCGATCCTAGCCTTGCCTGTCCCGACTGCAATTCTGTAAAAGAACTCATCTCTTCGAGAAATGGAGTTTGAGAGCAATTCATCCCTCTTCCGCATTGATTTTATGTGTTCATCCTTCGAGTCGTCAACAGTCTTCTGCTTCATTGCGATTTTCCCTTTCAGAAACTAGTTTCGGATGTGGTTGAGATAAGACTTCAGCTCCCCTTTCTCCTTGGCCTTTTCTATCTTGTCAGCAGTGATTTTGTACTTGTCGGTAAGCTTTTCAAGATTGAGGATCAGCTGATAACTTCCGTAGTCACCCTGTCTTGCTGTCCTTCCTTTGATTTGAACTTACTCGCTTAGTTCATCTGAAAGGAATGTTTGAATAACAAAGGCTCCAGTTTTCTTGACAATCGGGTCGTGCACGACAAAGTTAGTTCCTCTACCGAATGACGCAGTAAAAAACGTCACTGAGCTTGAGTTAGTGGCGTTCTTGATGAAGTAGTCTCGATTCGTGCAAGTTTAGGTGACCACCTTGATTGCTGAGTAGAAACGCTTAACATGCTTGCAGTTCCAGTAGCTTTCCAATTCTTTCTCGTTCTCAAAAAAGACGAGGATAGCGTTTTTCTCTTTCAATCTGTTTTCGATTATGTTGGAAAGCTACAAATAAAAGTTGTCTTGATTGGATTTCACTTGGATTACTTCCTCGTTCAATCGAGAGTCGCCGTAAACCGAGGGAGCATAGCTTTTTTGCATAATATTGTAACGCTTCAGAATATTGTTCTCGAATTAAGAAAGACAGTCCAGAGTACCAGTTACGCCCATAATTTTGTCGAAAGTGTCAATCATCTCTGCGAATGAAAAGAGTCCACAAGAGACTTCAATTCCGAGAACGTTCTTGACAACTTCCTCGGTAATTGCTCCTTTTTCCCCTTCCTCCAGGTAAAGGAACATCGTCTCGTATCCGTAAATAGTGTTGAAGGACACACCATCTAACTCGATGTAGCCGATTTTATTGTTTTCGACCACGTATTTTCGGTTTTTGTAGGCCTTGACGTCGGATATCATCGAATCGAACTGAGGGCTGAGTTTGTCGAAACAGTCATGATAGTTGCTTTTCAAGGCTGCATAGGAAGGATGTTCAGTGACCAATTTTTTTAGAACTGCGACATTCTGGTTTTTGTTATCCCAAATCGCCATGATGATGTCGGTTATTTATTTGCGCTTGATTGTTGCGCAAGGATTGTAAGTGTTCCCGTACAGCTGGTCACTAAAGAATGTGTCGACTTAGTCGATCAGAAGGATTCTGCTCAAGAATTTTTAAGAGGCTTGCTACATTATCGGCTCACTATCCAAGGATTGGAACAGGTTCTTGGTAAGCTGCCGAATTTGGCCTTTTTAATTGATGATCGTTTCGGAGATCATGGCGAACGTTCCGTACTTGATTCGATTTTCCACTTCGTAAGCCTTGAAGATATCAAAAAAGTCGAAATAGTCTCTGTTGGTCAAATACTCACTGTAGCAGACTGTGTACACTTAATTACCCATCAACGCGAAGTACAAGGAAGTCATTCCAAGGATCACGGATTTCCCTTGGCCTGTTAGGATCTGCATCATCTGATTTTGGAGATGCTTGGTGCCGATTCCAATCTTGTTCAGCTTGAAAATCTCAACGAGTGTGTTAAATTTCTGGTAGCATCCCAAAAAGATCAGGATGGACAAAGCCTGGATTGGATGGGGCTGAAGTAGGAAATCGTCCTTATCTTCAGTGGCTTCGTAGTAGCTTATGCCTGATTTAAATAGAGACCAGTAGGCGAAAAGGGTGGCCAGCAACTTGGCGATGATGGGCTTGGACTCATCGTCAATAATATCTCCTTTTTTTTTTAGACCAAGTTGAATGATGTAATCTTCAGAGCGGGCCTTGATGAGAGACAAATTATGATCGATATTTTCCATGGACTCCTCGACGATGAAGAATTTTATGCAGTAGTCTTTCTCCTACAAGAAGTAATCGTAGATTTCCTTCATATTGGACACATCCACGTCGGCCTTGAAATCTTTTAGGCAGTCTTAGATGGACTTTCGGGCTTTAGGCATGGGATTCCGAATCTACAGCTACTTGTTGTGAGTGTCCATCATTTGAGAACAAATCCTGGCCTCCTCAGGCATGGCTTAATTAGACTTCAGTTCCTTTACAATTGATTTTATTTCGTTTGTTACTTTTTCATGCTTGGCTTTTATCAGAATGCCTTTGACTTGTTGCTCGATCTTCTCTTCAAGAGCAGGCACTTGAGCGACCAGTTTTTGGAACTCAATCATTTCGAAGACGACTTCTCTGATTTGTTTCTTGTTATTTCTGTCGATCTTCGCAAGGATAACATTTGACTTCTTTTTAAGTTTTTACGAGATCTCATTGACTATCGTTTCCTTTGGTGTCTTGGTCATCAGTCCTTTGAAGGTTTTCAATTCCTTTTAAACTTTGATCGCCATTTCAATATTCTCGTTCACTTAGGTGAACTCTCCTTTCTCGAAACTGGAGATCGACCGCCTCTCGAGATCTCGTATCATACTTGCTACAAGCTTGGTAATTTCCTCGACTATGGAAGAACTTTCAGCTCCGCATGTCTTGTTGATCTCGACAAAAATATTTCCGATTTTGTTAAGTTACTTGGTTTACCAGGCTCTTTTGACTAAATTCGGTAGGTCCTTTTTGACTTAAAAGAACTTTGTTTAGAGTTCTTTCAGTTCAGGAATTTTTTTGAGATGATTGATGAGTTGACTAATTGCACTCTGACATCGGATGTCGCTGATTCCAATTTTTTGGTGGATGAACAAGTCTTTTAAAGTTCTTATGAAAGAATTGTATTTATTGACTGCTTACATAAAAGTCTTCCCTGCTTGGAGCGAGTCCTCAAAAGTCTTGCCCTAAGGAATCACATCCTACAAAAGCTTTGTCATCTTTACCACCACAGTTTAAATTTTACTTGCGGAGTCCTCGGAATGGCCTGAATAAGAGTTGATTGCTTCAAAATAAGATCTGAAAGGTAACAAATCTGCCTCGGTGAATATCCGTTGAAAGTTTAATGACTCAACAATTTTGTTGAACATCGTTTAAGTTGATTTCTGTATTTGAATTTTAAAGGAGGTAAGCTACTTTTCCAAAGAAGAGTCTTTCAAAACTAAATTGAAAACTGGCAATAAATTCTACATTCTGTTCATGAAATTAGTTGCCTACATCAACTTATTCAGAGAGAAGCAATCCTTGACTGATTTCAAAAGCATTGTCTTTTCCTACTTCACTTCTTTGATTTTCTATGAAAATTTAGTCGTGTTTCGTAATGAAAGACTGTTTAAATAAGCAGGGTTATACTTGTCCTCCTCGCTGAAGACTGAGCGCCGCATTTCATACTGGCTTGCGAGTTCTTTCAGCTTATCCGAAAGCAATTTACTTGAATTTTGAACAAGGTAGGATTCGATTGTCTCCCTGAAATATTTGAAGTCATCCTCCAGTGAGTCAATCTTCTTAATTTAATTAGTATTCGTCAGCTATTTTCCCATCGATGTTATTTTGGCGTTGATGAATTTGTTAATCTTCTCCTTGTACTCGACAGCGTGTTTCGAACCTTCGAAAGACTTATCGAACTCCTCAAGCAGGGCGAGAGTTTGAAAGCAATTGGATTTTTCGAGATCTTTAAGTTCCTCGTCCTTGAGTTACTTCATTTTGATGTCAAAAAGTTTTTGCAAGTCTTTCTTCTCGACCTTGTAGTCTGGCTCGTTAATCCCAATCAAAAGAATCCCAAAAATGCCCAAACAAAATGTGATTTACTTTTTGGCTTCCACTAGTTTGCTGTCCTTTACCAATTGTTCGGCTCTCATGATCTTGGCGTTACAGAACTCTGTCACTTAGCTTGAAACATTTTTCCTTGTGGTTGTATAATCGAGTCCCTCAACAAAGCTTTCCAAATCCTTGTAGCTGTTTAATCGCTTGATTTGCTAATTGATTAATTTGAAGGACTTTTCCAATGAGGTGGAGACATTATTTGTTACCATACTCAATTCAGTCAGGATGCTCTGTTAGCAATCCCTCACTTGTGAAATAATATAATTGCGGAGTTTATTGAATTAAATCAACGGCTTGTTCTTCTTAGTTTCCAAGTACAGTTGGCTGAGGTCGCACAGATTAATATTTTTAATTGCCACGTAGGCCTAATTCTGCATTCCTTCTACTTTTTGGTGGTACTCCTTACTGAATTATTAGTATTTTTATCGGAGTTCACCATTCAAGTAGATGTCTACCTCAGAGCCCTTGTATTTCTTTAGAATTTAGACTGAGGCAGCTAGTTCAGTCAATTTGTGCTCCCTGATCTTCGATTTCATGTCTTCGAAGAAATCATCGAAGCTGTTGTCGATATCTCTTTTCACTTCTTCAAAAAATTATTCGAGGTTGACACCCTTCTTGGAGAATATTTTGAAGCACGATTTCAGTTTTTTTTTGCATTTCATCAAGCTGACAATGATTTAAGTAATAGTTTTTTTGCTGGTCAAAGGAGTTTATTTAAAACACTAATGACACCTTTTCAAATAATTGTTGACAGAGTTGATGATGTTCTCCAATGAAACTTCGATGCTCCTTGTAGAAATGAAGTTAATCATTAAAAATGATTCGCATCGGGCGATGAATTTTTAGAAATTTAGTGTGTGGAGAGTAAGTTTATCTGAATTCTCGATTGACTGCACTTTGCTTAGGTTTGAATCCACTTACTTAGAAATTAAATCCGAAACTATTCTTTTGCAATCGTCAAAAATGTCAGCAATCCTTTTGTCGATTTCACTAAAATCGGATAAAAAGAGGAGCGCCTTGTTGACCCTGTTAAATTGTGCTGTGGAAATTGATTTATGACTGTCCTCCTAATAGAAAAGATTGTATTACTCTGCCTCCCTCGCGTCCAATTACCAAAAATTTTAAATGCTTTTCGATATTTTATTAGCCTAAATCAAAAGTTGTTTCAAACATTTTTCCTTGATGGCCAATATTTAATCACTTTCAATGATTTCTTTAAGCCACTCCAGGCCGTCCAGCTTTTAGAAACTGGCTTTAAGCTCCTAAATTTACTGCTCTTAAAGTTTCCCTATCTTTAATTTAAGCAAGGATTGAGTGAATATTTATTTGGAATTTTCTGAAACGTAGCCTTCGATCTTGGCTACCAGCTGATTGTAGACTTCCATAGTTTTCTTAGAAACAAACTAGCAACTCTGTCTGATCAATTTGACCGAAAGTAGCGGTTATTTCGCACTGGCATATTCTCCCGTTTTGAATAGATTTTTGATCTTTTCACATGTTTTGATACACCACTCAACCAGGGTCGATTAAATTTAATTCTTGACAGAGTTTGTCGTTTAATTTCCAATAAGTCTGGCTAAGCGCTGGTTTTATGAAAGATTGTTCCAGAAATCGAATTCATTGTTCAACTAGTTCAAGGAGGAGAACTTTAAATTGAGCAGCAGAGGATTTGTTTTTTATTAAAATCGGGCTCGTAAGTTGTTTTTCGTTTCTTCCAGCAAGTGTTTTAAGGCTGTTGAGATACCGAAGCCCCAGTGTCTATCAAGCATTGCAGCTGATTTATCGATTGTTTCTAATTAGTTGGTAAGAGTTTGATAATCCTAAGCTTTGATTGACTTGAGGCTGGACTAGATCAAATTTTCCAGCAAGCCTTTAATTTTCTCGATTATTTCCAAAAAGATTTTCTATACGCGAGGCAAAAACGATCCAAAAGCGTTTCTGACTTTCCGGATTTTCAAGAAGGCTTGATCGATAAACACAGTTTCGTTTTAAAATACCTTCTCCCTGTCCAAGAAGTTCTTGATTAGCATAAATTTGGAGGCCAGATATTCTTCAAACGTGTTTATTGAGATCCTCCCGTCTCTGATGTTGGGAATATGTTTGCTCATTTTGTTTGCTTAGACTATCTTTTCGAACATTGAGAGCAATTATTGGAGGAACTCGGCTGCAATCACGTTATCAGGACGCATAAGCTAATCGGATTTTACTTTAAACTCCTTCAGTTAGAAATCCATGAAGCGTTCAACTTCTCGAATTAACTTATCCCTGCAATCATTAATTTTCTGGAGTTTGATCACCTCTGAAAATTCTTGAATCTTGTCCAAATAAATATTTGAGCTGATAAAATCTTTGGCCTTTATTTTTTCGACGATCAAGTCTTTGAATTCCAAGCTCATCTTTTCCAGACGGATCATGTCTTCCTATGAAGCTGAAAACTTGAAAAGCCCTGGGCGATTCTTTATGAACGGTATTACTAATATTTTATTAATCGTATTTTCCCTGTTTTACTCTTGCAAATAAAAATTTGGTTTCAAAACATCTGAGGAATTTAGCCTGGGAGTTGAGTTTTTGCCAAATGAGTTTGCGAAGTATGTGAGAAATTTTTTAGTCTTTTTGTCTTCAGTCTCCTAGGCTACCTTATGCATCGTATGATAGATTTATTTTTTCAATTTGGTAGCGTGGGTTATGAAGGCAGCAATGTGTTTGAAAAATTATTAATCCTCGATGCTCTGAACGAATTCGAGGATCAGATTCATTTAGTCTCTCAATGTCTTGCCCTTTCCTGCGGTGAGAGAATCTTCATTGACCAGAATAATGAACTTGACTTATGAGGCTTTCTCAAGTAGATGCTCTATCGAAACATAGTTTGAAAGATCTTTGTTCCTGTCAGTGTCCATGATGCCTGCCAGGTCCACGATGTAAGATCCATCAATAAATTTTCGACTATTTGGGACGAAGGTTTACGATTTCATTCCCTGGCCAATTTTTAAATTAAATTTGTCGGATTTTGGAGCTAGCTTCATAATCTTCGATTACCCCTCCTCTTCGAATTATTAAGCGTTGTTCTCCTAATCTTCCTTTAATTAGAATTAGTCCCCCAGCAAAAATCTTGTTAACGTCGTCTTTCCTGCTCCTGTCCGCCCCAGCAGTACACACAACTTCTGTCCTTCCAATATCTTGGAGGAATCAATTTTTTCTTTGATATATTTGAGCAACTAAGAAAGCTCATCTTTGGAATCAGTAGGGACCTCCTCATTGTTACTCTCGTTTCTCTCCTGAAGAATTTCAGTGTGTGCATCAATTTTGGGGCTCAGTAATTTTATTTTCTAAATGACTGGTCTGTTCCTAATTTTTGTGACAATTACTTAGAGCAGGTCAGAGGGAGAGGCACAAGGGGCCTCTTCGGGGTTTTCTTTAAGCTGCTGGCATGTTTCTGTTCCAGGTTTGAAGCTGTTCACTTATTTAAGAGAATTCATATAATTATCTCTTAGGATCATGGCGCCTATTTAAAGAGCCACTTAAAATTTAATGGCTAAGCCATTAAAATTGCACAAATTGTAGGCAAAAATGAGTTGAAGGATTCCATACTGTTAAAAATACATTCTGAATAAATTTCGACGAGTTTTTGAAAAAAATGCCTTATTTTTAATAAATTATTTTTGATTGAGAAAACACAAGGTTGGCTGAAAGAAGAGCGTCCTACCGACATTGATCAAGAATCCAATCTTTCAATTTATAATTCCCGCCAGTTTAAATGTCTTCATTGTGCCTTTTGGTTGGAATAATTATCGCTTATCTTATTTTTTTTTATTCTTGAACCTGAGTATGCTGCCAATTTGGTTGTCTGTTGAGATAGTTGTTCTTATCAAATAGTTCTGTCGAACATTTAACTGAAGGATCCTTTGAAATTCAATGGAAAGGTTGTCGTGAATTGAATCGAAAATTTCAATTCACTTGAAGTCAAAATAAGGATTCTCATCATTGTTTTGGCAGGGCTCTTTCAATATTCATTATCATTAGTTGGATGGTTCCCAAGGCTAATAAAACTAGGGAAATACCCCTCAAATCAGTCACCAGAATTGATCATAAACTGGCAATCCCGTTATCAACAGCTCCTCAATAATGATCTTCTTTGGCAAATATTGTGAATTCATTCGAATAAGGAAATCAAAGAACATTGCTTGTATGAAAAGCAGGATCTTTGACTATTTTGTTGTCAGGCTGCTAAATCTCGACACTCGTGAGTAGTCACATATTAGCCACTAATCTTCGAAAAGGACCTAGGCGTAGTAGTGGCAAATCGAATGACTACTCAGCTTGATCACTATTTGACTATCTTCCTTCAATGTATTTAAATTTCCAGTCAAGCGGATCCATAATCTAGTCAATGTCATCTAATTATTTCTCAGCGTGAGTCCGTGCCTTCGCTTCTTTTTATTTTTTGACTTTGTGTACACAGCTGCTGACCTTATGATAATTTTATTACAAAAATAAATAAACAGGGAGAGTACCAAAGATTAGCGCTAAGGTAGTTAGGGTGGATATAAATAAATAGCAAGGAGGACAGTCTCCCGATGAGTCAAATGCGCCTAGTAATCTTGGGCTACTTGATATTTAAATAATAATTCATTTGTAACATTAATTATTCTCCATATATTCTATGGGGACTATTATCAAGAAGATACTCTACAAGACTGACGCTGAAAAAATATCCACAGAGGAAGTACAGCCCTTCTTTGACCATTAAGCCGTTTTGCTTACTGGCTAGAAACTTCGCCTTAAATAGCTTAAGGCAAATGCATATGTTGTCTGGATAGTAGGCTGCGATTGATACCTTATCAAGAGCAACGGAGAAGACCTTGTCAAAATTCAATAGGACTTTTCCAAAAGGGGCTTGACTACCTTGGGCTTTTTGTCCAACTACACTAATCAAGAGGATCGTAGCAACTAAGAATCAGCCAAAATACTTTCTAAAAGGAAGTACAAAGCTGACGGTCTGCTCTGGTTCGAAAAGGTTGAAGTCCAAGGCAAAAACGCTCATCCCCTAATGAAATTTTTGAGAGTGAATAGTCCGCTTCAAAACAAATAAACTGCATTGACTGCTACTATTCCTTGGGTAAACGCCAAGTTCCTTGTGGACAGGGAGGGAAAGGTGATTGACTACTTCGAGCCGATGTAAAATTGCGACAGACTGCGAAAAACACTTGAAAAAGTTTTATGAGTGTAAAGAATGTATGAAGCATAAAGCCAAAGGTGAGGTTTTCTGCTGAAAATTAAATTGATTCATAAAACTTTCTTACTGAATTTTTTTTTTTTGATTTTGTAGGTCGGCGTTTTGGGGTCGAAAACATTCTATACTGGTTACGCCTCAATAACCGATCTATACTGCTAATTGATCATGCTCTGTCTATGATTCTTCTAGAGGTTGTCTAATTTACAGTGGAAGTTGAGCTTACTTTCATCAAGCACCTACAAACTCTTTATGATATTCAGAAATTTTGAGCCAAATGTATTTTTGCTTGACAAGTTGAACTTACTCCTTGAGATAGTCTTCAGCGTTTCGCTCTTCTTGGTCCTCTTGAAAGGGAGATATTTAGTTTTTTTAGATTAGTGCTTGCCGATCATTTATTAAAGAGTCTAAACCATTACGTCCTCCAGTATATTCACCTTGTTTTTGAAATTAATCAGGTATTACTCTGGCTGCTGCTGGGCCTTTAGCAATTACAGCTTCTTCTGTTTGTACTGCTTTAACTTCTTCAAAGTTACCGGGTCCAGTTTCTCAATCTCTTAAAAGAAGTTCCTCTGGTATTATTTTTCAGCTGTGGCTTGATTAAGATAAGACTAATTAACCGTGTCCTAATCGTGGTCTTCCTCATTAATATCTTAGTTGAGCAATTTGTCGAATTTGCGGTTCTAGATTTTGAGTTTTTCTTCTATGATGGGAGTAAGGAGGTGAGAATCCTGTACGTATCCGAGGAGGAGAATAGCGTTTTAGTCTAGGTAGTGGTGATTCCTAACCATCTAATAGATTTTGGTATTGGTGACAGACTCCTCCTTCTCTGCCTCGATAAGCTTCTAGAAGTAAAGACTAAAGCATTATTTTTTCTTATTGAGTATATTCAAATTCTATATTTGCTCTCTCATGTTCATGTAAGTTTTTACTTTGTCAAACTTTTTTGAAATTACTGAAATACCCCTTTTTTTCATTGTGCTCAGGCCCTTCTGACGCATAAATTTTGCAACAAAGGAGTCAGGCTTAGGACTCTCGCTCTCTTTTCGCTTAAGCTACTCTTGCACTATTGATCTAATATACTGGACAGTTGAGACACTGTCGGGCGTGTCCATTATAATTAGATTTATGAAGTTTATTAAGGTGCTACCTTTCCTTTATTTTTCACAGACAATTCATTTCGCAGACTAAAATAAGCTGTTTTCCTTTGGAAGCAATTTGTGTGGGCAGCTTGGGCTGGGCGACTAAACATCTAGATTCTTCCCTTGTCAGATTTCTTCGAATTTAGTGCAAATTTCGGCAAGAAGGAGTGTTTCTGCGGGGATAAACGAAGCGGGGACTATCTTGACCTGGGGCAGGTCAAGAGGAGGAATATTAGGGCAAAAGCTCTAGAAAAATATAAATATAAGTCAGCCTACATAAATATCTTATGATGAGCCATTTCTGCAAGTCTCCTGTGGGTACACTCATATGGCAGGAATAACAGCTGCTGGCAATTTAGTTGTTTGGGGGTCAGGCCCATCCCTCGACACTCTAAATCCTGAAGAGAAGCAGGGCATGAGGGACCGCAAAAAAATAGGTCTTTATTCACTAGGAATCCAACCCACCAAAATTCCTCTTATATAGAAAGCGAAGCAAGTAGCCTGTGGATAAAACCATACTGTCGTTTTGCTAGAAAACGGGGAGGTAATGACATGGGGGGAAGGCAAGGGCCTTGGAGTCAAATAGAAAATTAAATAGCCAACCAAAATAGAAAAGCTGGCTAACATAGTTTAGATTGCAAGTGGGCCTGATTTTGCAATGGCAGTGGACAGACAAGGGAGAGTTTTTGCCTGGGGAAATAATGCCTTTTCCCAACTCGGAATGCCTAATTTCCAAACAGTCTAAACTCCTCAGTGCATCGATCTTAAAAATATATTGAAAATCTCCTGTGGAGACAGATATGCTGGGGCTATCGACAAAGATGGTAACGTTTACACCTGGGGAAGCGGAGCTTAAGGCCAGCTCGGACATAGCAACAAGACTGATGTATCAGTCCCAAAAAAACTAGAATTAGCAGTGAAGGCGACCGAAATTAGCTGTGGATCATCTCACACTGCTATAATAGCTTAAGGGAATCTTTATCTGACTGGAAGGGGGAGGTAGGGACAGCTGGGGATCGTGGAGAAAGACGAGTCGGGAATAAGCAAGATGACACCCACAATGCTTAAGACCAATAAAAAGGTGAGGAAGGTGGCTTGCGGAGGCTAGCATACCCTTATTCTTTTTGAATGAAATAAAATTTATGGTCACTGGCTTAGGGCCTACTGGATTGTAGCAATCGACCAGAACTGTGCTGGACAGCTGAATGGGTTCCAGCGGCCGTTTTAGTTTGTCAATTAAGGAAGACTGAACCAGAAGCTATTTCTTAGATGCTAGATATGCTTGGTCATGAGGTGCTGCGTCTATCCTGGCTTAAAACGCTTAACAGCCATGACATAGTAGCCGTAGAGCCAGACCCACTCAGGCCCGTTGTGATAGCTGAAACCATGAGCGACTTTGGGGTCAAGCGAATCGTCGGAGTTATCGTAATAAGGTCTGTAGGGCGAGAAGAGGGGAGAAAGGGTTTTAACACCAATCGAATTCGGCTCTAGCAAGTGCTAGGCAATGACAGTAAGGGATCGGCTGGCCCGCTCCGGAGTAAAAAGCTAGGGAGCCAGGGCCATAGCGATGAGCTGGTTGGGTCTGAGGAAGTGCTAAGTCTTCCTGTTTTAGGAGCACACAGAGTCTTTGTAGATTTAGCGGACCTTCACGTACTCTTCCTTAATGCTGTAGTGCCAGCTCGCTTAGTTCTTGTCTATATAAAACCACTTCTAAAAGTTTTGCTTTATCAGTTAAGCCCACTGCCCATAAGTGAGTCTGCTTTTATTGCGGGCCATTACCTCGTTTTAAAGCAGGACTCCATTCTTGTAAAGCAGTTAGCACCTTCTAAGGCAGTGATAAAGGATGCCTACCATCTCGATAGGACATCCGGTCCTGCTCGTGGCAGGCCAGCCTGCGTTTCCTGATTTTTTGCTGCTGCCCATTTTATCCATCCATGTGAGACAGTTTCTGGTATTGCCACCTCTGATGAATCCAGTTTCACTATCCATGAACAATTCGATATTGAAGCCCTAGGACTCCATGTTGGAATCGAGTTAAGGCCCTGCTCTGGGTTCCCTAAACTTAATTCCCTCTGCGTGGGACTTGAAAATCTTGGCGATAATCTAACGCAGGGAGAGCTCCTCTTGAGAGCAGAAATAAGATCGAATTTGCACACGCCTGTCAAGGAGTTAGTAGCTTTTAGACATCTAGCAGAAGTCTAACACGCTCTTCAGATACCACCAGACAGCGTCTCTAGAGTTGTAGCGAGGGTTCCTGCCGAAGTCCAGCAGGTTAGGAATTAGTCCGAAACGGTAGTTCTACGAATACTGCAGCAGCACGCTTTAAGCGACTGAAAAGAGACCGTTAAGCAGCAGGCCTCCTTTGAAGCCGATGAAAGTATCTCGGCCCCAATTCCTAGTCCAGCCAGAACAGAAATGAGGCAGTCCTGCTGCGACAGTGACTGAGTAGAGTTAACCCGGGACAGAGGCGATGAAGGGGAAGGCAGCAAGTCTCAAGGAAGCAGAATATCTCTGCACTGCTTGATGGGGCTGAGGCAACACTCTCTAAATATACTAATCCTTCAGCTTGAGCCAGAACTTGGTGAAGAAGTAAGGAATTTCCAACTTGTTGATCCTTTGCAAAATTTATTTCAGTCGTCCCAGGAGGTCAACGACTTCGTTAAAAATGCTATGTCTCTGAAGTCTGGCAATTTGATGCTCGATTAGCCAGTTCCCTTCCTTTATGTTTCTCAACAGCTTCTGACGATTCCCTTAGCGCATCATTACTTCAATTCCCATTAGTCCACAGTAAGGAAGCTGAGTCCACTCAATGCAGTACTAGAAGCCGCCTTTGACACTCTCCTACTTGACAGTGCTGAACAGCAAGTAATTTATCTATTCGGGTTGAAGGGATGATTTAGGCTACCAATTTTATCCCATCATGGCAATGAAATTGTCAGCAGCTTAAATCTAAGCTGCCTCAGCCTCGCATTAGAGCAGTAGAGTCAGACATTGCTTAATAGCAGGCTGTAGGTGGTTGCCTTTGACATCGAAATAAGTCAGGAAGCATTTCTACTCGATGAAGGGACAGCTATGGCAGGGGTATTGCTAAGGGACACAGGGCTGGCTCGATGTGGGGTTGGTTGGGTATAAGAGGGTCTTGCTCTTGATTCGGCCAGGGATTTGGATGAGAGGCATAGTAGAGTCATCGTTGAAAGCCGTACAGATAATGGCTACTAAATATCCCTTTTTGTCAATTGTCTTTTTTGTGAGTTTTATCCAATTTCCACCCAAGTACTAGACGGAGGCCCTGTTGTAGGCCGATAGACTGTTGCTCCTGATTTATGCCAGAAACTGCCTTATCTGCTGGAAATCAAAAGATTTTTTGGTGATGAGTTCGCCAGTGATGCTGAGAGTGTGATTGCTGTTGGAGTTCATTTATCGCCCTTACTATGCAGTCCAGACGCCGTCCACAATGAATTTAAACTAGTACTCGCCCTTCTTAAGCTTGATTTGATTGGCGTAGAGTCCTGAAGTATAGTAGTTGAGTATTATTTGAGAACTCCAGTTGTCCCAGCTCCCACACACCTTCACTTCAAGTCCTTGCTTGGCTCGGTACGTTATTAGCACCTACTTTGTTTCGTGCTAGTTCCAAGTCTATTTTCGGACCAGGGATCTTGGGTAGAGTCGGTTATCTCCGCAGACGGGAACTCTGCAGTCAAAGGCGAAATCCACTCCATAGGTAGTGCCTGTGAATATGTTGAGGAAGGCTGTGGCGAAGTTGAGTACAAACACTTTTTCGATGGGCTGAGGCTCATTATCGTGGGATTGGTCATAAAAAATTTTAGACGGAAAGCGAGGTTGCAATATTTAAATTTTCTAGTCCTGCCTTATGAAGTTGTGGGGACAGCTTCCTAGCTAGGCTATAGTGTCGCTGAAGAATTTCAGTCTTTCTGAAAGCTTGTTTGTCGAATCTATATACCTCGATTATCTCACTAGGGCATCTATCCCTACTCGCTTCACGAACATTGCATCTCTCGTTTCGCTCCCTGTGAAGAGTTAGGCGAACATGATCGCCTTTGGACTGACTTTCCTGGCGGCTGCAATTAGCTTTTAAGCCACGTGCAAGGGCGTCCCATGGAGATTATCAAGTCTAAACCCGTCAAAGTATTTGGCCATCAAGCAGACATAATCTTAGAAGTATTTCCAGACTTATGGCTTTTCAATATTTTACTCACCAAAGTCGATTTTCAAAAGGTCGCCCCAAATGAATACTTGTCTGCGCAGGTAGTATTGGTTTTTTGAAAGGGCAAAGTTTACCAGAGGGTCTATGTTGGCAACCCAGCCATTATTCAAAGCAAATTTGGTCTTGCCCTTTAACTAAAGTTTGCTAAAAGCCCTTTTGACAAGTGGAAAACTTTTGGGTTGCAGGTCTTTTTTTTAAAGGAAGTTGTAAGTAAGTTCCCCTTTAATAGAATTAATTATATCGCTGATCCATGAAAGAGCTTCCTTCTTGTGATTCTCGTTAAATTTTTTAATTTAATAAGACAGGTCTTAGACTTCATAATCTACTTAAAGTTCGGTAAATTTTTTGACGTCAGGCAATGAACCTTCCTAAGACACTCCCAGTACTACGTTCTATTCTAAGAAGCTGGCTAATGTCTGGTCATTTTTTTGGGAAAAAAGGTGTATTCTTGAATAAGAGACTGGAGGCTTTGCCTCACTAAGGAGTTTGTGAGTATCTGCATGGAGCTGGAAAAATCTCCAGAATTGAGATTCTTAGAGCTTTGCCCTCAGCTATTTAAGAATCATGCTAATGGCTTAAGCTGAAGGCCATTAGTATAATTTTTATTTGTAAATCTAGCAAGTTTAAAATATTGTATTGTCCACTAATAAGAGTGCGTTTAGCTACGGTCTGCAGTCAGGCGTGTAGAGCGCATGCTCGAGCTATTCCAGGTTGTCAGAGTCGAAGCTGATATGGTTCAATACCAAATCAGTAAAAATAAGGGCACCCTTGGATCTGGCGAATTTCATTGCTTCGTCCATCTACTCAAAGGAAGAGAATAGGTCGGGGTTGACCACACGGTGGTTGGAGATGCTGTAGTAGGAATTTGATGACCCTAACTTCAGGATTGGGGGTAAATGGAAACTGTTGTAGCCTAGGTTGATGGAGTGATTAAAAAGATTCTGCCATTGCAGCAATCCTTTGCCGACTGCTCGTGGCATAAGGGTTTGGCAGATAAACTCTCCTAGTTTGGCTGGTCTCCCTTCCGATTTGGTTATTTAAGGAGAGACGATTAGCCAATCTTGATTACCAAGATGACGTATTACAAGTTTATCCTTTTAGATATGTCCGAAGGCAACTTGGATTTTCACTGAGCCGCAGAAGTCTTCGAAATTGAAATCACAGCACCAGTGTGTTTTTTGAAGTTATCCCTTGAGAGGCTCAATATCCTTAAGTTCGTACTCGCCTTAGCAGGAGGGGAAGGGATGACATGATTTGAGATTATGTAGGATGAAGAGCTGATTTTAGTAGAGGAGTTAAGAGGCGCAGAGGAATCGTACAGGCTGGTTCTGGGGGACGAAGAGTACACAATTTTCCTCTGAGTAGAGATTGCCCTTGCTGTCAATGTTGATGATCTTTACTTTTTTCATTTAGATATCTATAATTAAATCATTCCGCCTTTAGAATGATGAACCTCTACCGATTCCACTGGTCTAACAGCACTTCCTTGGCCAGCTTGCTCTCTATCAGCCGGCCCTGTCCCTCGTCTATCTACAGCACCACCCTCCCCTCTCTATTCAGCAGCTCTTCTCCCATCCTAACTATCTCCCTTATAATCTCAAATCCGTCCTTCCCACCATCGAGTGCCTCCTTCGATTAATAGTCTCTAACTTGCTGCTCGAGTTTCGATATTTTCTAGCTAGGAATGTAGGGAGGGTTTGCAATAATGAGATCATATTTCTGGGAAAACTTGTAAGTGAGGTAGTCAGCGTTGATAAAATTGACTTAATGGGGACTTACTCTATTTAAATTCCAGTTCTACTGAGACAGTTCAAAAGCCTCCTTGCATTTTTCGATTGAATCGATTTTGAGCTTCTTCTATTTTTAAAGACTCGCTAGCTGGATCGGTATGAATCCACTCCCTGATCCTAGCTCCAGCACTTTCACTTCTGCTTTTTACATCTCTTTTATGAGTTCAATACCTTTCTAGACGAGTTGCTGAGTCTCAGGCCTAGGGATAAAAACAGGCTGCTTGAGTTTGAGGGAAATATTGCCGTATTTCCATTGTCCAGCTAGGTACTGCAAAGGCTCATGCTTCAGTCTTCTTTGGAACAATCCTTGTTAGATTGGTACTAAACATCTGGTTGACCTGAAGGTCTGAGAGATGCTAATTCTTGATGGGGCCGATTGAATTAAATATTGTTTCAACTGATGCCTGGGGCTATGGAATTCTAGCTAAGAATAGCTGCGCCTTTAATGACTTTTGCAGGTTTTTCAATGATATATTTTTCATTAATCCAAACAACAAACCTTTAACTGATTTGATATCTCATCCCACAGGGTAGCAGGCACCAGTTACAGCGTTGGGAATTATTTCACTTTTGAGGATTGGAGCACTCCCCTCAAACATTCGTTTGGGTTGACCTAAAAATAATTGTATTTTTCCCAACCCTTTTTTTGGTAGAATCGAGGTACAGGATTGCCGGCATTGATAGTGTCTTAAAAGTCGTCTTTCCTGTGCGAATTTTTAAGGATGATTCTATAAGTTCCTTCCGAAATCATCTTCGATAATGTTTATTTTCGCAAATCAAGACCAAGCTCGAGAGAGTGCTGATCAGCAAACTCCTGTAAGCTGAAAAGATTAATTATCGGTTGGATTTCTGAAAAGGGCTAAGATAGCAGCCTTATTTTTTAAGTGCTTTTGAAAAATACCAGCAATTCTAGCACCCAGAATATTTATTTAGTTTTTGTGAAGTAAAAACTAATGTTCTAGCGGTGTCTTTAGAAAATTGAAGGGGCTAGGTGCACACTTATTCGGCTGTTCCTCCAACCGTTAGCCTTCAGCATCTTGTAACGAGGATTGTCGCAATAATTTTCGATGATGCGCATGCTCCTGTGAGCTTGATCAGCCTACCTTAATGCATCGATCAGTAAATTATAATCTCTATTTCCCTACCTGGAGCCATAGTCTTATTTCCTGATGAATTTTTAAGTTTTTCTTCTCCCCGTGCATTTTTAAGCCTTCTTGTGGTTTTCTACGCATTAAAGACTACATGAGAGCATGAAGCAGCCTGGACATTTGTAGCGATGTGGCTTTTTGCAACTATGGCATGCTGATTTAGGCTTTGAAGCCGTCAGTATTTATTATTAGAGTTGATCTTCGTTGAGATCCCTTATTTATATCATTATGAATAATCACTCAGCTTATTTATTAAAGGATAGAACTCAACTCAAGGATTTTCGCACTCGAGAGTTAGATCTACCGCTGAACCCTGCTTGACTATTCCCGCAATCCCTGCTCTTGTTCCCAAAGTTTCAGGAAACTGCGCTTCAAGAGTTTATTGGTTTTAATATGTTCCCCGCGCAACTTTTATACCTGCTTAACAACCTTCTCCAATGAATCAGCAGAGAGCCTCTCAGATAAAAATTTTTCAGCCTTTTGTCTATCCCTAGGTATCGAGCTCACTATCTAGTTAACTAACTAAATTGTGTGTGGTCCAGGCTCGCTCTCTTTTGCTGTTTTTGATTCTTACTTGTTCGCAATTGTTTGGAATTACTAGGCTAGCACTTGCCTTGCTGTCTGCATGTCTTACTATAGCTCTTACAGTATTCTCAAGGCGAGAGACTAGTCCAAACATGGAAATTCTTGGACGAGGAGCGAAGCATTATCCAGTCGAATTTTCCTCCTTTTTTGGAATTCGGTGAGGGGAACGCCGTTGTTCAAGACGATGGGATTGAGAGTCACAGTTTGGACGATGGCCCTCTTGATTACTTTCATTATTAATGGATTTAATCAACTTAAAACCAACGATATGAAGACGAGTTTAGACCTTTTTTTGCGATAAATAGCACAGGCCGCTCTGGCACTTCCCCTCTTTACAACTGTCCAGCTCAAACTTTTCCCCACTCTTTTCTTCGCCCTCTCCAAGGAACTCACTCTCCCAGCCTTCTTACATTGTGTGCACTAGCATAGGGTTTAAATCACCTAGTTCTAAACCACGCTTTTCTTTCTTTGTGCAAGCGACAGCACTCAGCAATATATAAACACCTAAAGGTCATAAGTTTACCAGTCTGCTTAACTTCGTGGCGAGTTCAATCGACTCTCCAAGAAGAGTAAACTTCAACCCTGATAGTCATGCGTAGCTCATTCAATTCCTTATACGATCGGTGAGCTAATCAATCTGCCATCTGGCTTAGCTTAGCCAATACCTCGAGCCAACAGACATAATAATCATTTACAATAAGATTAATAAAGGGAGCCATGTAAACTCTAAAGCAATAGCGAAGCAGATATCGAAAATCAGCATAAAAGTGGAGGTGAGCAGAATCGAACAGCTCTTCAGGAAAGTCATTCCTTAACTGGAAAAAAGCTAACTAACTTATTTTCTATTCGACGAGCTGATCAGAAGGCCAGCCAAGTAACGACATTACCAGAGACTAAAGCGGACAGCACAATCTCTCATGCGTTAGAAGTTCTCAGAGGAAGTTATTACGAGAGTCACAGCACTTACCAACTACTAGCTAACCATCTAAGACTTGATGCAGGAATATAAGCGCTGCATTCTTGAGCTGGAGTAGTTAAAAATTAAACTTGCCGAGTCAGTGGACTTTAATGTGCCAGATGCTTTCAGAACTTTCGATGTCCAAGGAAACGCTGAGCTCTAATATCAGGATTTTCAGGCAGGGCTGGCCGCAATGCAAGTAGAACTCAACTAGTCGAGTGCCAAATCAATTTTTAATAAGATATCGGGACACAAGGAATTCGTGTCCTATTAATTATTTTCAGAATCTCTACTGCCTAAGGATTTATAGAAGAAGGTGCTAATGGCAGGTAGGATGCCTTCCTAACAAATTTTCAGAGGCTTCAACTCTTTTTCGAGAAGCACCAAACAGCTCTTCAGAGAGCTCATCGAGTGCATTTCGAAAGGAGAGTGTCTCAAGGAAAAAATAAAAGATAGGGCACTAGGCGAAGACAAACGTCTATTGGCCGATCTGCTGGTAAACGCACTTGACCCAAATGAGATGGAAGTTTTGAATACACTCAATGATTGATTAATTAAATGAAAAATATTATTGGGAAAGTTGAGGTAAGATATTATAACAGCATTGGCAAGGGCGGTCAGGCCTCAGTGTTTGACGGTCTTTACGACGGAGAGTAGGCTGCGATCAAGATATACTCAGTCAGTAAGGACATAACTTAAAGATATATGGAGTAGTATCAACAGCTGAAGGCTCTAAACCACCCCAACATCGTTAAGGTGCGAGGAATGTAGACGGATGGTTAAAATGTGTATATGGCGCTTTAAAGATGTGATGAGGATTTAGCTTCTTTCATAAAAAAAAACAGGAAACATAAATAAATTTGTAAAGTCATTGTCACCCAGCTAATAACTGCTCTAGTCTATCTCAAAGAAAATAACATAATGCATCGGGACATCAAATAGCAGAACGTTCTCATGAAAGGCTGCGTCCCAAAGCTCTGCGACTTTGGCATGTCCAAGAAGTACGTCAACAATAAATTCACTACGCTTGGAACGATTCTCTACTAATCTCCTGAAATGTTAAAAAGGGAGCCTTACGATTATGGGATCGACATTTGGGCGTTCGGAATAATGGTGCATCGAATTTACTTGTAAAAATTTCCCTTCAAGGGATAAGATCAGAAAAGGATGTTGTAAAGCATATATACGGCTTTCAAACACGGATTCAATTTGGATTTCAAATTCGTTAATAATCACCCAGAAATTAGTTAGATTATTAAGAAAAGTCTGGTTTACAGCAAGGCCACCAGGGCAACCGCCTAGTAGCTGCTACAGATGCCTTTTGTGCAAAAAACGCTAAAATAGCAGGCCGAGCGGCTGTTGGACTCAGTGAAATCAATAGTGCATAGCTGCTAGTTTCTAATGACGATGATTCAAGACCTGAAATTAAGAATTTAATTCTACGTGAAATCTATTAGGATATTGTTATATCAAGCTGAGCACTTAGTCAAGATTTTCAACCAGCGGATTATTTACATATAAAAAAAGAAGGATCTCTGCTATTAGATGAATGAGGAGAGTAAATTCATTGAAAGCTATTTAAACAGCTAGTGGCTGAGCCTTTAGGATTAGGCAATTGAGGGCAAGTTGCACTAGCTATTTAAATTGGAAATTAGGAATTTCACATCCAAATTATTTTAGGACATGAAAAAAATAAGCTCAGTAAAACTCCTTCAGGCGGCCTATGCCTTCCTCTCCCAGTACCAAATGCTGACCAAATATAAAAATAGGGCACTTGGGCTGGAGCTACAACAGAGTCTGTTGGATCCAGAGGCATCAATTTAGTAGCTTTAAAAAAGAATAATTAAGATCGCTAATTAAATAGAGTCGGACTATTCTGATTGATTAATCAAATAATACTTATTTAGTCTTTGCGAATTGAATCATAAAGGTGCATCCTTCTAAGATAATATTCCCGAGTCCTTAGGTTCCTGGAATGAAGTTGCGTCCCGAGGGATCTGCGTTCCCCCTTAACTCTTCGGATTGCGGAGCTGAGCAGATGGAAATCTCTATTGAGGAGGTAGCACTGCTAACAATTTTAAGAGTTGGAGCAGGCCTTATGCGAGAGATGACTACATTTGTAAACAATTGCATTTTCTTGCACTTTAGCGAAACACATCGAACATTTTAAGGAATTGATGATAAACCCTTCTTCACTTATTCTGTAGACCTTTTACCGCATCTCGTTCAGTTCATAGCAAATGCTCTATTTTATGATCTGCCCGTTAACTTCAGTGAAAATATAGTCCATGTGAATCTGCTTCAGCAGCTTTCGCCAAAACGAGTCCCCGAACTTATCGAACTAGCTAACTCCAAGTTGGCTAAGGGCGGATCCGCTTAACGTCCTTGCCAGCTAAAATACCATGCTCTAAGCCCATTAGTCTATCAATTTCTTAACTTTGGTCCTTCTTCTCCTTCGTCCCAGCTCTGAAAGAAAGGTGATCCAGCAAGACTCCTACTTCTCTTTTCGACAAATTGTCAAACAAAAGTTAATAGTTTCTTGTAGCAGCAAATTAGGACGCTAATGCAAATCGTATTTTTAATCGAAGTGCTTGAATCTGAAAATGAGACTAGAACTGCAATCGCAAACCTTGTTGTAGAGCAAAGAGACGGTGTAGTAATGCGCCATCTGCTAGAGCTCAAGGAGAGTTTGGTCGAGCGGCAGGTCGTTTTCGGCTATAAATTTCTATAAGGCTAAGAATTATTGCTTTTAATATAGAATCTGTAAGTAAAGTATTTGGTATTTAAAGTGGTTCAGCCTTTTCCTTTAGTCCATACGCTTAAGGAGATGGTGGCATGCCTCGATATCGCCTTTGAAAATTTATAGAAGTTCAGTCTAGTAGATTAAAGGGAGTCGGAGGAAGCCTCCTCTGATGTCTAGGGCTTTCGCTTCTTTAAGCTTAGTTACTGCCTTTTTTAAGGATTCAATTATCAGGTCGAAGTTACTAAATGTTTGGAGGGAAGCTGTAACTATGCGGTCAATAAACTTATTGATTTTGAGTCTTGGATCGGTGAGGTTGAGCAAGACTAGGATGGCTTGATAGTAGTCCTGCCGATAAAAGTAAATTAATGAGAGCGGTTAATATTTATGTGTCGACTATAGCAATGATATAAACTGGTAGAGATGCTATTAAGTAATATGATTATGGTACTTCTCGATAAGCTTGACTGCAAGTTAGTTAATTTTGACTGGCCATTTCAGTTTGAGCTGGCTGCAGCCGAAGTAATATTCTAGAAAATCAGTGTGAAAATGCTGTTCTCCCTAAGTAGTCATTGACAATAAGAATCCACCTATTTAAAGGAGCCAGTCCTTGATCTAATTCAATTATTTGAGACCTGCTCTGACTAAGTCTAGGTTTTATCGGTAGAGCTCTGGGCGCCAGAAAAGTTTATTTATATTTAAGAAAAATTATTTAGCAGAAAAGCCAGTCAGTACTCCTAGAATCTGAGTGTTTGACAGAGTTATACATAGCTGTTTCAGCAATCGATGATGGGTCTATTCAGTTAGCTCTATGTGTCCGATTTAGCCAGCTTGCAATTAATTTAGATATGTTAATATCGTATCAAATATCTTTTTATGATTTTATGTGCTAATTTCCCATTTAGACAAAAGAACCAAGAAGGGAGTCAGGTAGTCACATTCTTGTCTAGAGTTGAAAATTAGTAAAGCTGGTATGAGTTAATAGCAATGGTTGGATTAAAGAATAGGCATTAGAGTGTGTGAATGTTAATTGACATGAATCTTTTTCATAACCTCTTTAAGGACGATATTTTTTCCAATCGAGATGAAGTGCTAAAAAAGGCTGACAAGGAACCGATTTTCCTCCAGATACTTGATTTTACCTAAAAGAAAGTATTTTTCCATGATATTCCAGAGCAAGGCCATCTGCTCATTGTTCAGCCGTTTTGCCACCATCCTCCATATGAGAGTCTATTGTTTGGACTATAACAAAAATTAAATAAGCCAACCCAACCGAATAGTCAAAACTGGCCCTTAGTTCAAAATTGTGAGCTTATCCATCAGGATTCTTACTATATTTTAGGAGAGATGGACGATCTAATCGGGCTGGACGTAAAGATCTTGATATTACCCTCGCATCACTGAAAGCATAAGCAGAAAAACGTTATGAAAATCGCCCCTTTACAGCCACTTTATAATTACATCAGTCAGCTCCACCTGCTACCTCTCAAATATAATTTAGTGGTTAGCATATATGGCTGAACCTTTTTTTTCAATAAGATTTGGATTAACTGCCCATCTAACCTCAGAGCAGGCCTCAGTTTTCCTAGATTAGAATCTAAACCCTTCCAAGAAGCAAGAAGTCATGACTGTTTTAGCGTTTCGATTGTAAAATACTACAATTTTATTTTTAGATTGGATTTAAATATTTCTAATCTCCTCCTTCTATTGAAAATCATAGTAGCTAATTGGAGTTAATTATTTATCAAAATAATCAAATAGCTGAATAAAATTGTCAACTGCACAGAAAATCCTTTAACGAGACCCAAAGCAATATCCTGAGAAGCATGGAGTTCCTTTTGGGCTAGTTTTGTAATCGAATCTTGATAGGGGCTTAAATTCTTTTGAGTAGATATTCAGCACACCAGGCTACAGGAAGGCAACAAATATATCCATCACTCTGGAAAATGATCTTACTGCCCCTCCTAGATTCGCATAAGATCGGAAAAATCTGGTTATCCTGTGCTACTAATCCTGCTCAATGTCGGCGGCTAAAACCAATCCGCTTTAAATTACAGCTATCAGCAATTTCTTATAAAAAAACAGCTAAATTGTTTTATTTTAACTGGGCAGATGAAGTGATATCTAGCGATAGGCCCTATTTTCCTCAATTCGAATGAGGTTTGCCCCACCTTAATAACACATGGCAACATAGTTCTAATTTTTGCAAGCCACTCGCTGAATGACTTGGTAGTCCGATTATCTGAATATCATGCGACTATTTCTGAACACATATATTAAAAATCCCCTTAATGTGCCTATAAGATAAACAGGCTATTTGCTTTTACTGCAGCCGATTCCTAATGCGGTAATACGACCCACATGTTTGTTGTCGGAATAGTGCTGAAAGGCAAAGGTGAGATTGGACTTTTCAAATTAGATTTTGAATTCATGAGTAACTTTGGGAAGGACTGATAAGGACACAGGATACTGTTTTTTGTATTAAGCCAAATATTATTTCACAAGTCTTTACTAATCATTTGAGGATTCCTTGCTGTGACTCTAGCGAAGAACTATTTCTTGGAAATGTGTTTCAGGGATAGAATTTACAGTCTTATGAGGCTGCTTTTAGATGCACTCATATCGAAAGGATTGAAATTTAGGTAACTAACCCAACAAGTAACTAAGATTAGGAGGCTTTTAGAGGGAGCGAGGAAGCGAATCTCTTAGAAATGTAAACTCGAGAGCTTATTCAGGCTAAAGCTAAAAACTCATTGAAAAAATTAATAGTCATCAAAAAATTTATTTGAAGAGTTGTTGCTTGTGAAGATCGCACATCAGTCGTTTATGATATTTCTAGTCCAGTAGCTGCTAGTACAATACAGGCCTTAAGAACCCAGTTTGCATTCTGCTGCTAGATAAACACCTATTCCTCGCACTTTAGGGCTTTAATTCTTTATGCTCCTTACTAGCTGATTTGTTCTTAACTTCCCTTAGTCTCAGTCTGGGTTTGGCCTACTTCTTCATCTTCTCTAGAACTAGATTTTTATGGTGCTCATAGGTTTGATACCAGAAAGGGCTCATTCTTTGGTCTGATCTGGTTTTGTTAATCTACTATTTTATTTTACAATCTGCCGAAAGCCAGCTTTAAATTATCATTTTGGCTGTTAAATCGCTCAGGCCTTACTGTCTAGCGAAGTTTTACACTACAGACTTTAAAGTCCAATTTAAAATAGTGTATCTACAAGCTAACAACTCTCTCTTGTGAAGGACTACCTTTATTTTTTTTTATTTTTAAGTAATTTTCTAAGTGGGGGCAGTAGTTGACTAGTTTGATAAATGCTTGAGCTGAGGAGAAATGCCAAAAATCTTAGCTGCAAATTAAGGAGTGATTTGGTTGATGCTAATGAATTTGTCAGAGTCCTTGGTAGCTTAGCTCTAAATGCTGCTTTCCGAGATGCTTTTAAGCTGTTAATCGGATAAGAGTTTTTCGATTAAAGATTATTTTTATGATTAAGACTAGATTAGCTTCTATTACTAGAACTTAGATGGTATCGAAGGTAGGATGTCTCGAAATGTATTGGGGATAATGCCTGGCAAAATCGTATTGGCTTTTGGAAGTAGGATAGAATTGGAGAGTCTAGACATGTCTATTTGTGATAAGAATGCCTCATAATCCTTTTAGGCCATTTCTTATTGCATGCTCCTTGCATCTATCTTCTAAAGATTTTATCCTGGGATATATGATACTGTTTTTTTACGAAAAGGATCGGCCTCAGCCGTTGCAAATTGAGGGTTGAGCAATCTCTTTTTAACCTATTTCGGAATTGATTCAATATTCTATTGAAGAAAATTACGCTTTTTTTGGATTCTCTCTTCTTTATCCAAGATATACTTGAAATTATTATAGAGAGCATTTCTTTTAGGGAGATATTTCTATTTTTTAGCAGAATGTTTGCTAATTTAATGAATGGCCCTGTCGAGGACTTACTAATCTATTGGCATAATGTTTAATTCTTTAACCTCTGATATTTAAGTTTCTGACTTATTATCAAGATGCTAGATTTCTTAAATCTAAATATTTTTAGGACGAAGCTAAATTTATTATTGGGAATCAAGAATTTCATGGTTGAGAGAGTTCTATTAACTCGATTAAAGTAAACCCTACACTTCCTCTCTTAAAATTTATTTTAATTTGATTTATAGGGGCTTTATTTTTATTTACGTTAATTATCCTATTAGCTATTAGTAGTTTAGGACTTTCTCTCTGTTATAGCAAGAAAAATTTAAATGCCTTTTTGTGAAATCCCAAACATTTTGGAGAAGTGGAGTGCTTTTCTTCAGCTTAAAGGCCAAGGCTTTAGCCAACTGGACAATAGACTTCATTTTCATATTTTTAATAAATTTTGGGAGCTATTTGCCCTATCTTTGGTACTTCTCAACGATCTATTTTTCCAGTTAGAAGCTATTAAAGTACAATAAATCTGTCATAAATTATTTGTCTTAACTATTTTATATATACTGGTTTAGAATAGTCAATTTATGAGGTTTTGCCTATTTGTTTAATTGGATGGCATCGCAATATTGAACCAAGCTTTTTATAGCTTAAATTCTCTATTTCTAAATAGATTTTAAAAGAGCAGGAAAACCTGGAAGACTGTCCTTTTAGAGAATTTCTTTTTTAAAATAATTTTAGTAGTCTTCAGGGATACTCTATTTTTCAGATAGGAGATCCAATATTTATTTTTTATAAGGGTTCTATGAAGTGTATGAATTGGTTACAGTACTATTCCAACTAACATCTCCGAAAGGGCCTATGCAAGGAATCCAAGGCTATTTTACAGATTATTTTGTTTGGAAAAATTCGTAAAGTTTTTTAATCTGAATGTAATTTTAAGGCATAATAGATTAGTCTTCGGACAATGCATCTACTAGTATCCAGTCACTTGTTTGAGGTGGCTGCTTTTTGCCCTGATCTCTTAGAAGATGATAAAGGTCGACCTAGTAAGGGCGATCTAGCGGATCTATGAATTTCATATGCCTGGTTATATAGGCGTGTTTTTATTAGGGGGATAGCTGATGAAAAATCTTTTTGATGCGGTTAATTAATGAGACTGTATATAATACACAAGGATGAACACCAAATGATATCTTCTTTGGCTTGTACAAGTATTCGGGCTATTAAAGATTGTCCGGCTAAACCCAGTGAGGGGGCACTGGAAGACAGCAATACAATTTAGCGACCCAATAAAGATGCATTTCCTCCCTATCAATCCCCAGGGAGTCTATAGCCCTCATCACCATTTATGGGGATATGATTAGAAATAGTTTGGAATTGATAACTTGCTCTGGAATGGCATCTAAAAGGCCATATTATAGCATGTAATATTCTTTGGCCTAGAGAAAGATGTTTTGCATTTATTAAAGATGCTAGTTATTCTAGTCTTAGTCGCCTTAAAATAGAGTTTCTTGCTTGTTTTTTGAGAGAAGTTCCATAAAGACTTTTGCTTTATTAGAAAATCCAAATATTTATTCCCTCGTGTTGACTTTATCGATAAGGTTCTTCAGAAGGTAATTTCTAGTATAAAGCAATTTCTAAGTATCTGGTGGAATCCTCTAAAGTTTAGAAGGTATAATTTTTCCACTCTAACGCTTCATATTGACTTTCTCGAACTACCTTCGCTTGGAGTTCAGACCTATATTGTCTCGAGCCAGCTTTTCTTATATAAAAGGCAGCAGTTTTTGAGTTTTGTTTTAAAAGGTACTTGCTCCTTTTTCATTTTATAAAAATTGGTAAAAGAGTTTGCGAAAAAGACCTAAATTAGGGTGAACCTACATTTTTTAAGATGTGATGGTATTGATATAGCTGAGAGTATCTGTTTACAAAGAGTAGTGCCTTTAGAAGGGCGACGGCAAATCCATCGCTGTAACTTGATCGAAAAACCAGGAATACTTTTATTTTTCAATAGTGTCAATACCAATCTCAAATGCGAGTGCTTTGATCTATTTGTTTACAATCCTTTGTTCAACTTCGTCTAAAACTCTTTTTTTTCTTTTTTTGAAAAAGTTAGCAGCTTGAGCGAGTTATTGAATAGAAGACATTAAATTAATATTTAAAGAATAACGATATAATGAACAAAAAAAATTAACAATGATTTATTTATTGAGAAGAGCAGCTTTTATAACGAATTATTGATTATTCATTGCTTATTTTTTTTTAGCGATTTAACAGACCATTCGCCCAATTATTAATTCATAATCAAACTTTAATCACTCTACGTTAAAACATCAAATAATTTTAATTCAATTATCTTACCTGACGTAAAATGCTTATCCACACTACCCTTCCCTTTCGAAATCTAGTTGATAATGATACCCGTATCCGAAATATTTACCTTGGTCAAATGCTATAATTGACCACTCTTAAAGCAGTTGTTTGAGGTCCTCCTTGTATTTTTACACCTAATATGCTCGGAGCATTCTAAATCCATAGCTGGCAAGCTACTGAGCCTTGTAGTATGAGTCAACTATTATTAATCCTTACTGCCTTTGGATAGATCTGTTGAATTGACGTTCCATTAATATTGGCTATAATAATTAAATATAAATCAATTTTACGTTATGACAGTAAAATGATATGGATTTTGAAAATAATAACATTCCATTGAATTAAGCTAGAATAATAAGGAATGAGTGCGTGTGTAATTATTAAGAAGAAGAAGTTGGGATGATAATAACTAATCATATTTTTTTATTGTTAAGAATATTAATAAAAATTCTAACGTGGACAGGACGGCTAACTTTGATCTATGACTTTAAATGATCTTAATATTGAGTCGGATATGATTATCAAAGTGGCTTAAGTCACTAATCGTCTGCTACGAAGCAGACTCATCAACTAATTGTTTTAAGTATTAAGTAATAGGAATTTATAAGGAAGTCGGATATATAAGAAGGAAAAATAATCACTTGAATTTACTGCTAAGACTAAAGTTTGATTATTAAACTTCATTACTTATTTTACCTAATTTAATTCTCAAAATGGGAATCCAGCAATCTATGCAAAAGGCGATGGCCTAGAACATGAATGCTCAGCTCTTAAACCAAAAGGAAATGATGATGGTGCAACGTTAGGCTCAGATGGCTTCACAGATAGCCATGGGTAAATAGAGATTCAAATACCAATTATGTGCCTACTGTCTTGCTGTCATTTTTTTACCTATTATAAGTCTAAAGACAAAGAACCCAAAGACTTTAATACCTTTAGTTCCTTTGACATTTGTTATTGTTTATCAGTATGATATGTTTTACGGTAACATGATGTTTAGAGCTCGATAATAGGCCGAAAGACTAATACGCTAAGAGCCTTAAAGGTTCTACTTCCCGCTAAATTGTGCACTTGTAAGTCGCAAGCAGCACAATTAATTTATAAGCAAGGCCAATAAATGATTAAAATTTATTATGATTTAGATTCCCTTGGGATAGTCGTAGTAGCTAATGCCTAAAATTTAATGGCTTTCCCTTTACAAAGGATTTGCATCGGTTTCATAATCTTTGCAGTACCAGATAAAATCTCACAAAACTAGGTTTCTATGGCCTAATTTGCCTAAACAAATAAGGAAGAAATCGATCATGGTTGAGTCGACCCACTAGGATGTTGAAGTTATCAGCTACTAATACCGAGTTGCCAACGCGAAGTATCACAATTTTTTGAAGAATAACAAGGGAAAAAACATAAAAGTGAATGTCTAAGGCTAAATTTACAAGGGTTTGCTTTTAGACTTCCATGAAAACACAATTTTTCTCAAGCAGAACGATGGACTTGTGGCTATTATCCCCAATTATAAATCGCTATTCCTAAACTTGCCTGCATAGATTACGGCCTAACCTTCTTTGTCAGTCGATGTAAAGGCAAAGAAGGATGTCCTGGGGATTTTTAGGCTTAATTACTAAACAACCCGAATATAATGGTAGGCGATCTATCAGGCGAAGGTTTTGGATGACAAAAATTTAGTCCTTCAAAGCTACGTGACTATTAAAAACAACAGTGGGAAGAACTTCAACCAAGTGAGAGTCAAACTCATATCAGGCTAAATAATGCAACATTCATACTAAAGTTAAAGCTAATAAAGCCATTCTTAGGCAATTAAAATGTGCAGATTTAAAGGAAAGGGTGGTAAATCACCGCAACCTCAAGGCTAATCAATTGGAGGATCCAACTATATCTACTTTTTGTAGAATTGTATTGACATATTTGACGGATCAGAAAAGCATTTCAAGTTCCTCGACGAGCGTCAGGTTACATATGAACTCGTCTACTAGCTAAACCTTTTTCGTCTTTAAAATAAATTGCATCCAACAGTTAAATACAGACTAAGAAATTAGGCACCTGACTTAGGAATAGTCCTCCCACCAGGCCTAGTCAGAATTTTTGGTTGTGATAAAGGGGGTGAATTTTAATTGCTTGGCGAAGACAATATCAAACACTCAGCAGTCGGTAGTTTAATCTAACTTGCGCTTTCGTAATCTTTCTAGATTGAGGCCAATAAAACCACGATGAGCCAAGACATTACCAAAACTAAAAAGAAATTGACTTTCAAATCAATTATTGTAAATCGAGCCCTCAAAAAAATTTGTGTCTTAGTAAAGTTTACTAATCGCCTTGATTAGAATCTTAAGATCTGCTTTGATGGCAAATAATTACCCCAAACTCAAACGGGTGCGAGTATTATTAAGCTCATAGAAAGCAACACTTCAGAATAGATAATTTGGAGCTAATAAAGAAAATTGAGATGAAAAATAATGCAGCATGAGCAGTCTTATATCATTTAAGAACAGCAAGTCCATGATTGCCGTAAGCTGCCAGCCAAACCTTTCCGCCGAGCTCCTCACCGTCCTCGGGGTAGTATAGACCGTCCTATTATGTCCAGACCTTGCTGTTTTAAGGCTAATAGCTATCATAAATAAAAACTCTGTGATTGTTTTTATCGACCACTAGTAATTTGTTATCACCGATATTTTTGATGCAGCTTGGCCTGTTTAATTGCCGCCTTCTGAATGAAAAGATGAAGGGCTACAGCTAATTTTTTACTAATTTGACTATCTGATGCGAATTTTCTTAGCAAATTAACATTTCTCCTTTAAAAAAAGTTAGACCGATAGGCCTATTGAGTCCGTGAATTGGATTGTGGAAGACAGTTACTTGCTGTCCTTTCTTAAAGGCCATTATTGTGTTTTTTAGATAATCTGCATAGTATAGCTAATCTTTTTCACAGTTGTAAAATAAGCAGAAGCAGGCTTTGAATAATTTTGGTCCGTATACTGATGTAAGCTTAAACTTTTCCTTCTAGAACAGACAAATTCTTCCTGAATGAGAATCAGCTACCCAAATAGTCTGCTCGTCTTTGAATTTCCAGGCGAAGGCAGTCGCATTCAACTAATCAGAGACGAGATTGATAATGCCTGATGATACCTGATAAGTGATAAGGGTCTCCTATCCGCCAAGTAGCACGATATCTTTTGTGAGGGGAAGGACGGCTTGAGGATGAAATCCTAAATCTCGAAACATAAATCAATTTACAAATATTTAAATTGTAGTATGTTGGTTTTATGGTGTTGATTGTGAATATAAGCAGCCCAGGATTACTATAAACTCAATAGCCCTCAATCTTTTAATTCGGTTCATCTGGATATCTGATTCATAAAGAAGTATTCCGTCAGGCGTGTTTATATCGAACGAACAAAAATTTTCTGATGCTTTGAATATTATTTGTGAAAATTTGAAGTTTGCTAATTCATATAACCACGCACATTTTGTACGGCAAGGAATCTCCGCTGGAGCTATAAAAGCGTTGAATTCGATGTTGATATTCATTAATAATATGATTGGATCACCACAGCCAGTTGCTACCTTCAAGCTTGTTCTAGTTGGAGATGGAGGAGTTGGCAAAACCACCTTTGTTAAGAGACATCTCACTGGAGAGTTCTAAAAGAAATACATTGCCACTCAGGGTGTTGAAGTCAATTCCATTGTCTTCCATACAAGTAGGGGAGTAATCAAGATGGATCTTTGGGACACTGCTGGGCAGGAAAAGCTTGGAGGCCTTCGAGAAGGATACTACATAGGTGCTAATTGCGCCATCATAATGTTTGATGTTTCATCGAGAACTACTTACAAAAATGTGCCCAAATGGTACAAAGACCTAACTCGAATATGTGAAAATATCCCCATTGTCCTGGTGGGCAACAAGGTTGATCAGAAAGACAGAAAAGTGAAGGCCCGCCAAATCAACTTCCACAGGAAAAGAAATCTGCAGTACTACGATGTATCTGCCAAGTCCAACTACCAATATGAAAAGCCATTCATCTGGCTTCTAAGAATGCTGGTCGGTGATCCCAACCTTTACCTCACTGAATGCATTCCTTTGAAGCCGGCCTAAATTTAGATGACTCAAGAACACATCAACGAGTTGATTCAGCAAAACGCTTAAGCTGAGAAGATGGAAATGCCTGATGAGGAGGACTAGGAATTTAAGTGAATGAATTAAATGAATAAATTTATGAAATTGGCTTTGATGAGAATGATGGATTCATGGAGGGTTGAGGTAATCCTGATAATGAAATGACTTTGTCGACAGTGCAAGAAGATTAGGTTTAGATTATAATTATGAAAAAAGGACAATATTCTCAGATAAAACAATAAAATTTAATTTGAATTTTTATAACACACATGCATCTGATAATTTACCAGATAAATGAAAATAGAATATACAGTTCTTTTATATAAACGATTGAAAGTTTAGCAAAGCAAATTCTGAATGTCAAGATAGTAAGATAGTATGCGTGTTTTTATTGTTTACGTAGAATTTATAATTTAATTCTCTGGAAATTAACTATTTTTTTCTCTTAACAAAAGTTAAAAAACGTATTATTTTGTGGATAAAATCTGTGGAAAAAAGCTATAGTGATAAAATACGTGGGGTTGGGGTTG
>QQSS02118857.1:0-16343 GCA_003687565.2 Craspedacusta sowerbii
TTTACAAGGGATTTTTCCCGCGCACAGTCTACCTAGCAATACTCAAATGATTTGAGGGCAGGCTGTCGGAACAGTGACGATCTCGATCACCGAACAGTCGAGGTCTCCAGAGGTTTCACGTACTTAAATGGGAATCCAAGCAGGCAGTTGTTAGGCCAGTTAAGACAACAACCAAAGGTGTGTGATGAGTACGTTAGCCGGAACGAAATGTACGTCAGGCTAGCCATTAGAAATATATATATATATATACTCGCAAATAACTTTCAACCGACCTCCTTGATCAGACCCATAAGAATGTCGGTGGCCAGAGTTCTTTCGTGAGCTTCGTCGAGAAGAATCACACCATAGCGATCAAGCAGCGGATCAGTCATCGCTTCTCGCAGCAACATACCATCCGTCATGTATCTACGTTACAAATGTATGAAAACTCAATTTAAAAAATAAAAATCTGTCTACATCATCATCAATAATGGCTTTTCAAACATTTAATAAGAATCGGGACCGCCAGTTCTTATGGAGGATTCCACCACGGTCTTCGTGATGTGAGAATAGTTTTTGTTGATAACATTTAAACTCCCAAACACTAACTACAGTTGCATGCGTTACCTTATCAGTCATTATTTTGTTGAATTACATATTAGGGTGGTCCTTGTTTTTCAAAGAATGATTTTTGTACCGGATAAGAATGATTTTTTTAAAACCATGCATAAAACCTTCACAAAAACTCAACTGAATCCGAAAACATTTAGAGGCCCCGGTCCCTACCACATATACTAGTTAGGTATTGTGTGGAGTTGTTGCATTTCAATAGTTGTTGTGCTTGCGAATTCTTTCACTGCACACCATCCTGCCTGCATAGTTGGTCAATCTGATGTCACGTACTTATTGCTAAGATTCTGAGAATGCCTTTCACATTCATTTTACGCCATTTGCAATCAAACATGAAAGACAATCACACAATTTCACAATTAATAGTTGATTAATCTAAATTAGTAACTAGTGTTGACTAGCGATTCTCACGGAAGCTTCCGTAGCAACGGAACGAAGAATCACTGGATATAAAGCAAATGGTTTTCGTATATTATTTTGGTTAATTTGCACAATAACATTGACTTACTAATAAATTATTAAAACAGACAGGATAACCCATTCAGCCAGGATAAGCCAGGAAAATTCCATTTCCGAAATGTCAATTATAATCAATAGCTTGAGTTCCATGGTATTGAAATGACCTTTCCATTTATGTACAGAAATGTGTCTTTTAATTATTAGTGCCATGCCCTTTCAAGTTAAAGTTGACAGTTCAGGAGGTTAAATTAAATTCATCGGCAGATGCCACCAGTGCGGTGCTCATTGCATACAATCATTCTCAGCACGAAAACTGAGATGCGTAAGTTTTTTGCTTCAAGTTACAATTTGAATATTTAAATCGAATGGCGTCAAAAACAGTTGATTATCTTGCAGTAAATGGACAATATTTGCTGTGACAATTCCAAACCCTGATACAAGACAAGAAACAGTTGCAGTCGATGTCTGGAATTCTCTGCCCCACAAAGTTACCTGCAAACACAAAAGTCATGGCACTTTTCATTTCGAAGAAAAAGATGACATCTAGGCTAAGAAATTACTGGAATATATATCAAATTGTATAGAATTCACGGACCGAATCCCATTCCTCAGACCTGGACAAGGAGTTCACCAACTTCTTTGTGTACTATCTCAAACTGGAAAAGGAGCGGCAGCTGTTTGTGGTGCAACTGTAGCATGGAGTATAGCTGATTAAATCAAGTGCGTGTGCTTCGACGCTACTTCTTTTAATTGTAGCCAAAGAAATGGCACTCGCACCCTACTTGAGCATAGGCTTGACGAAGACTTGCTCGGGCTTGCTAGTCGTCATCACGTTTTAGAAATAGCCTTAGAGGCAATAGTTACTGTTTCTCTTGACTCTTCAAAGGGTCCAGACATCACGATTTTTGAAAGGCTTCATAATAGTTGCGAATTTTCAGGCAACAAGTTCGAATGACATCGCCCAGCGCCCAGTGTTGCAAATGAATTTATTGCATTTGCTGAAAACCAACAGCAACAGCTTCAGCCTCACCATGAGTACCAATATTGAAAATAATACTTCTGGGAGGCCTTTTGTCTCGATGATGTTCATTCTATGCTCTAGCACGATTGCATCGAGCTAAATGGATTGGTTAAGGCTATTTCTTCATTGAAATCTAGATGGTTAGAAGCCGATTCCAGACAACAAAGTAAAAGGAGACGGGAATATCACAAGCGTGTCTTTTCACAGTGACTCTGCATGTAAAGGCCTGGTTTGATCATACTCTGGTGGACTCCCAAGACTTGGAAGACTTTGTCACCGAGACCAGTCATAGATTCTTCACCTCATCGGCCACCGCCAACTTTCCTTAACAAATATGTGAAGCTCTGGTCAGCAGATGCAGACCAGCAAGCAGATCACTGGCCGTTGCATGAGTGTTGTCAACAAAATTGCAGAACGTGGAGTTACCTTTATGGACTAATAGAACAAGTTGCAAACAAACGACGAGGAGCACACACAGTTCCTTCTATTTTTTTGAAAGACAAACCGCAAGCAATTTCTTTATGCAGCGAAGAGGTCCCTACCTAACAAGACGGTTTTTGTCACTTCCAAAGTCTCAAATCAGAAGAAAAATTATAATAATCATAAGTTGCAGTGGTTTAAATATGTTTTAATAACACAATGTTGCTCTGTGAGATAATATTCGTCCCAGTTACTTATATTGACAGACACTTTTATAGATAGGTAGCTACCTTTTAAATACTTTAAATTTTATTCAAAAAAAAAAAATTCATAACAATCTTTTTCCCATAAAAGTTAACCATTCAAGAGCGTGCCCCATCAGAAAACTAAAAACTTTTATGATTGATAAATAAGAACCACCCTAATATATAAAAATAATATATAATTACCAATACTTTAATTAATTGCCAACACGCTAACAATTCTATTCCGGGCCTTGACTTACAGTAAGCTAAGAAGCAACTTACACTTAGCTTAGCAGCATGGACCAGTGACTACAAGTCCTAACAAATACCCAAGAAGGAGCTTTCAAAACGCCCACATGACAAAACCTAACATTGGCATCAAGGAAGTTGATGTTCTTTAGCCTACAACCCAAATATTCTTTTAAAAGAAAATTCGTAAGAAACAAAATAGCTACTTGAGCACAGTGCGTGAACTGGAGCAATCCTCGAATCGAATGGAGTAGCCAACTTCTTGACCCAACACAACATCCATTTCATCTGCCACACGCTGAGCGACACTCATAGCTGCCACTCGGCGTGGCTGAGTGCAGCAGACATGCTTCCTCCTCCCCATAGCAACCAAGTCCAAACACCACTGCGGGATCTACCAAATAAGCAAACCCTGACGTAGAAGGTCCTGGTACAATCAATATTATGCAAATACAGAACGCAACATTTAAGCAAGCAGAACAAAAACATGCAACACAGAATAGATGGTCAAATGAAAGTGTATCCCAAAGGGGGTCACTACAATGAATTCATAGTATACCAGGAGGAGAAGAATAGGTAAGGAAAATCTCTCCCTAAAACAAGATCAAACAGATGAAACTGAAATCTTAAATACAATATTTTGAGAATTGCTCAACAAGCAATCAGTTGCAGTGCAATTAGGGGAATTATGATACTGAAGCTTGGTGACAAGTCTTGTGAGTGTTCATCAAGACTTGCATTGTTGGTTCAGCTCACACAGAAGATAGAGTTGCAAGATTAGCTTAGTGGCTAAATCCAGAAGACATCAAATTTTACACAGAATATTCATAACATGCTACAACATTTAACAACGAACCCATTGCAATAGATTTGTAATCAAACTTGGATTGATGAGATCATTATATTATTAATACATGTACTATTGCTATTATATAACTATTATTCCTTATATACTATCTACAAAAAAATCCAACAGACGCATGCAAACAAACTCAATACCTGCTCCATTACTCACCTGCGTTGTTTTGCCGGATCCAGTTTCTCCTACAAGAACAAGCACCTGATTCTTTGTGCAGAGTCGTACAAACTCATCTCCATACTCCCAAACAGGTAACAACAATCGCTTTTTCAAGATGGTGTGGAAACGCTCACTTAATGGCCTCGAAGTGAACGGATTTAGAGGTGGAACACTTTTGTTCAGCCCAATCATCACCAATCCAAAGGGCATACTAGAATAAAAAAATCACATTGTTATGAATCAAGGAGGCAATAACAAATGATTTGTGATGCAAATTTTGAAATCCATCACTATGATAAACTAATAGCAAATTAAAAACCTTTACATCAAACCATACAAGCTCAGATGCCCTTTATTTAAAAAACCTGAAAGAAACAGGAAAGAAATTAATGCTTTAAATGACATGTGAGAAAATATTACTGTAAAGGTACTACTACCAAGCCCTACATATATTCCTAGCAGACCCTTTCGTCACTTGAATTTAAAACTTTGCTTGGACATATTACAGAAGCCAGGCAACTCAAGCCAACAAGAGTATTCTCATTGAAGCACAAGTCTTAATTTTGAAGGCAAGGTCTTCATTAAAAAAAGTCCAGTTACAGTTGTCAACAAGCATCTAGAGTTTAAAATTACAATGTATGTATGCATGTTTCTATGTAAAAGCAAAAGGAATTCCAAGATAGGACGAGATTTGAAATCTTGGGAATCGCGCTTAAGCAGGAGCATGAATAATAGCTGATAGACACAATATCGTGCACAACACTGCAAAGGAGGAGAAACAATGGGCTTAGCCAACAACCAATTCAACAGTTGTAAGAATCACACCAATATTTTTTTTTCTGACCAACTTTTAGTCCAAGACTACAAGAACGCTATACAAAACATTTGTTCATGTATCCAAACATGCTTATTCTTGGCAATGACACTCAGACACATTTGGCTAGAAGGTAAGTGGATTTTTTTTGCAAGCAATAAGTTGAATTTCCCAGTGACACTACTCTTACGAGAAGGATTAAAGTTTCTCTCTCATTAGCATTAGATTGTTCAGAAATGATACCAAACTAAAGTATCGGCATAATGCAGTAGCTGTACATATGAATTGTTGTGGTTAAAGATATTCCTCCGAGCAAAACTTTTGCCTTATTGTCCATTTATAAAAAATCTTGCATAAACAGGTCTGATGCCATGACAGAGTCTCTTATAACTACACCATGCTTGCACAGGGCCTGCAGAGGCAAATACTTGTGGGTGGGCTGTTATGACAGACAAAGCAAAAACTTATATTGGCCTATGATATCTGGTCAACGAGCTTTTGCTATCAAAGGTTTGACAATGGTGCTAGTGCCACCTGGTGCTTTATCATCTTACATATTCATCATGCCCAATCATAAGTCTGCAATACAGCACAAAAAAAAAAGAAGTGTGAAAGACTAGTAGTCTCTATACTTTTTATCAAAAATAATCTTAAATGAGAAATTACCCATTACGCTTTTCGGCAAGGACTGTCTACGAGGTTATTCCTGAGCAAAATACTAGGTCAGGAAAGTAAGATTCCATAAACAAGGCTACTAATATTGACTGAAAAATTTCAACTTGAGTGCTGAGAAAGGATTCTAGAAGAACAAAAATGAAGAATCCAAAATGCACAGTAGCTTTCTCAATAAGTCAACATCAATGCTGAACTACAACCTTATAGCAGCCTGTTGCTTTCGCTCCTCTTCCCTAGATTTCTTGTAAGAGGACGATGATCCATCCAAATCAATAGTACGCTTTCGAGCTGACATGTTCTGTCTAGCAAAAACCAGGTAAATGTACAGGCATTACATTGCTACATTTCCAAGAAAAGAGAATTCCAACATGCTTAGCCGCACGAGCTAATCAAAACCTACATTGTTCACGGCCTTACAGGCAATGCATTCATCAAAATCAGAAGGCCCCAATAATTTTAATACTAGCAGATTAAAACAATTTCAGTACACCTAGTATCTTCTTTGAAGTGTGCCTGACTGTATTAAAGCAACAGCGTTAGTGCTTCCACGCGTTCTTCCACATTGAGCCTGTCGCAACACTCTGTCCATGTGAAAGCCAGCGGTAAAACTTCATGCGGAGGCGAATGATGCAGCACGGTTCTTCAAGATTAACTTCCAGGTGGGAGTGTCCAACAATGGCTTGCTGTAAGATTTTTCGTTTTTGCGTGTCATGGATGTTCAGTCTGCCTAATATGACTATTGTAGTGATTAAATGAATTCCGTGCTCTTGCGATTCACTGCTCTCGTAAGCTCGTGAAACCTGAGCCCCCCCCCCCACTTCGGAGGAGGCAACAACGGTCGGTAAATCCTTAGCCTGGCATTGGCGGTTGAATAAGGTTTGCATCGATGTGAATGTCTTTAAAATGACTTCCTGTGTGAGAATGAAATAGACTTGAAGTAATTTTACCGAGTTTATCATCTTGCCTAGTTTATGTGACACTTAAAGATTGAAGCCTCGAGATTTAGCAATATTTCTTCATAGCATGTGTTCAGTTTTTGTCCAGCAACAGTCAGCTTATTCGTTGAAAAGCATAAGACCAAGGAAGCCGTAACTAGCTTAAATCACATGCTCAGATTGTGTCTCGAGTAGTAAGATCCCGCTGAGAAGCAAGGAGACTCAGTATGCCCTAGAATGAGCGTATTCTTAGTAGCTTCAAATTGCGTTACGTTTGTCTGGATGCTTTGTGCCTGTCATAGACTCGTCAAAAAGTTATTTTCTTCTTTTATTCTTGAATACGTCACTAGCTACAGCCATAATGGGGTCCAGTACTGGCTTTGGTGCGTGGGAGCAGGCAAGTCAACTTTTTATTTCTGATTTGTGTATATGTATTTGGGTGTGAATTTGTATCTAGATTTTTAGGTACATAATTAAGTTCAGTTCGGCGAGAAGTTGGTCCTGAAGGTGCAATATAGGTACAAAGTTTACATAGGCTGCCCAATGTGTGGGTATGTATGTAAATATGTATGTATTTAAATATGTATGTATGTGAATATGTATAATATTGATGTGTATTTGTATGTATGTATGTATGCATGTATTTGGGTATGTATGGATGCAGGCAGGCAGGCAGGCAGTTATGTACAAATTTGGCTCTTTAGGTATATCATGCTTGGCTTCTATGTAGATATATATTTCTTTGTGCTCCATTAAATCTATGATTCGTATCATCTTTTAGGATAGAGTTCAGGCTTTGCTTGACAAGTTTGCGCTGTCTCGAGACACTTTGGAGCAAGTTATGGCATCAATGTGTTCCGACTTCAAGAATGGCCTTTCCAACAAAGCTGATGAGCAGCATCGCAGTCCTATCAAAATGCTTCCTACGTATGTCCGTTCTATTCCTGATGGGTCTGAAAGTGGAGACTTCTTTGCACTAGACCTTGGTGGGACCAACTTCAGGGTACTTCATGTTCGCATTGCAAACCAGCAAGCTCAGATGAGTCACAAAACATTTCCGATGGAGGGTAAAATGAGTGGCAGTGCTGATAATCTGTTTGGCTACATTGCTGAATGCTTGACAGCTTTTGTCAAGGAGAAGCTGGGGCCTAACACTAAGAGGATATCCTCCGTCGGTTTTACATTCTCCTTCCCGGTCTTGCAAAAGAGTTTGACGTCAGGAGACCTTATTAAATGGACAAAAGGGTTCAATGTTGATGGAGTGGAAGGACATGACATTGTCAAACTGCTTAGCGATGCTTTGCATAAAAAAATGGTAAGGCTGGCTACCTCTTTCGGTGGAGTTGTTTTGAAGCATTGCTATATGAATGGTTGACTTTTTTTGTCTAACCTGTTGTCTGTAACTTTTATAGGAACTTGAAGTGGATCAAATTGTACTTCTAAATGACACTACTGGTGTGATGATATCCTGTGCATTTGAAGACCATGATGTTGCTATTGGTCTCATCCTCGGGACTGGCACAAACGCCTGTTACATGGAAAAACTCAGCAATGTTCCGAAATGGGATGGAGATTTTAGCGAACCAAAGCAGGTAATTTGATTTTCAACAGATCGTTTTTTCTTCCGTAAGTGCGTAGTCATACTCTTCTAGAGAGATTTTGTGCTAACTGGTGCGGGTAAGCCGCTATAATTTCTAATTTATGTTGTGTAATGTCAAGTGGTACATGTGTTTTCAATGTTGTCTTTATGCTTTTCTGCATTTTAGGTTATTATAAATACTGAATGGGGCGCGTTTGGTGACAAAGGAGAGTTGAACTCTGTGAAGACTCCTTACGATATTGTTGTGGACTCTGAGTCATTGTATCCTGGTGAACAGATGTAAGTTTGTCTCGCTTCGTGTTACTTCACCTGCTATGTTAGAATGAGCCCAACCTACCCATTAAAGTGGTCCTTATTCATAAAAAAAATTATTCGGTTTTCTGATCGGGCACCCTATTGAATGGTTCACTTCTATAAAAAAATAATTGTACTAAAACTTTTATGAATAGAATGCATTTTAGGGGTCGCTACCACAGAGTTTGCATCTATGAGAGCGCCTGCTGAAGGCGCATTCCGTCACCATTCTGCACTATAAATGATTAAGTCAAATATTATTGGCAGGAAAATAACATTGGTTTAGTAAAGGGTAGCCTTCTGCGTTGAGCCTGTCAAAATAGCAAAAACCGTCTAGTCGTACCATTGTCAGGGTATTCTGCGCTGGATCAAGAAATCGCTTGCGGTACTGGTTTATAATAAAGATTGGGAACTGTTTCTGGTCCTCATCGTAGTGTGCAGCTTGTATTCGTCCAGTTGAGCAATAACACGTTCTGGAAGGTCACATTCTCATACAACTGAGATTGCTCTTCACGAACTGATAGTCAGCATCTGCTGGCCAGTGCTTTGCATCTTTGTTGAGAAAAGTTTCCGACGAGGGTGAATAATTTATGACTGGTCTCGATGACAAAGTCTTCCAAGTTCTTGGATTTCACGAGCGTAGGATCAAAAGTTATCTTCTTCAAAGGATGTCCTGCACCCCGTACTTGTAGGGTATCGAATATCAGACTTTTTTGATATCAGAGACGGGAAAAAAATTATTTCATTGCAATGGGACTACTTGATTCTGTGCCTTCTATTTGTCAATCTACTCGATAGACTCGAGATCAGCACGAGTCGAGTAGGCGCTGACGGCGCTACAAACCAGGCCTTGACACAGAGAGTCACTGTGAAAAGACACACGTCTGACAAAAAATTAGCCTTAAACGATCCTGCTGGGTCTCTGCTAGAGCTTGGAAGGAACATCCTGGAGATACAACGCGTCCGAGAAATATTAAGTTTCAGAATTGATAATCATTACGCGGCTGAATCTGTTGCAGTTGGTTTTCAGAAAATGCAATAATTTACTTTGCAGCACTGGATCTGGCACTGTGCACGATTTGATTCGAAGTTTTTGCCTAAAACTGTGACTGGTCGAAAACTTCCTGCATTATAATAATAGCCTGCGTTTCATCTTTTTTCTTTTTCTGGACGATCGCTTGATTTTAAAATCTGCTGGATCATAAGCGAGGTGCTGCAGCGATGGACTAGTGCAAATCGCTAATCTTTGCCATATCCAGACTTACTTCAATCTTTGAAGTTGTGCCTAATGATTGCTCACTAAATTTTTCCTTATCATTACCAGATTATTTTTCGCTTTCGGATGTCTGAAGAATAACCTTCGCCTCTCTGACCACACTATGCAGTTCTTCTCTCCCTTATCTTCTCGTGAAGTTTTCTTCTCTGACGTGAGCATCTATCTCTTATTGAACCAAGGCCTGTTCGGCACTCGCCATCTTACACGTTCCAACTCGTCCCGCCTTAACGCTGAGCTAACAAGAACTGCCTGTCTCTCTGACTGCATATCATCATCTTGCCATCCCCATGAGCATGGTCAAAACGACTCTGTAGGGCATCCTTCCATGCGTCTTCCCTTATCAGTCAATTTTAAGAGGCCTTCATTTATTTTTCTTGGTTTTGTCATATTCAGTGAACGCGCATTTATCTTTTTCAACGTGTTTCTTCCATTGTGTCTGCAAAAGAATCAGTAGTTCTTGAATTTAATGCTGCCGGAGCAGTCTTGTTGGGTAGTCTCTTGGTCATAGAAAAATGTGCCAGGACTTCCGTTGTTGTGGCAGGCATTTTAGCGCTGAGAATTTCTGACGTTTGTCCACAGCTCTGTTACTCCTCTTGTATGAGGTTTTCTATGCCTTGCAGAATACATTGGCGATTTTTTTCAAAATAATTTGAATTTGATTGTATTTGGAATTGAATAAGTCAATTAAATCATGAATAAATTTTCATTTTTAAACGAAGAGCTTATGAATAGAAAATAAAATACCCAATTCTGTGCCGAAATGGAAGTTTGTTTCATGCACACAGGCTTATTTCGTATGCCATGGCACTCAGGAAATTTATGCCTGCTAAGATATTTAAAATGGATTTTTTGCTCCCCGTACCTGTCATTCTGCCTGTCGATAAGAATTTGTTAATAAATCAATAACTGATAAATGCGGTAGGGACCTCTAAATGTTTTCAGATTTTGCTGACTTTTTTTGTGAAGGTTTTATGCATGGTTATAAACAAAATTTAAGGGTGCCCCGTACGAAAATCATCCTCTGAAAAACAAGGACCACCCAACTAACCATAGAACGTAGGCGAGGTATAATGTTGGCGTGCCTTCGTGCGAGAACTACATTCAAGATGGCTCATTTTTATAGGAAATCTTAAGTGGTGGGTCAGTGTGGGGTTGCGGTGAGAGGTCTTCTCCTTGCAAAATGTAAATTAAATCTTTATTCTCAGTCCGATTAATACGCAACGAGTTGGTGACCTGATTCGAATAAGAAGTTGTTTGCAAAACCTAGCTGATTCTATGCATGCATCGTAGGCATTCGAGCTGAATCTTTGCATGCTATCTGCCAGCGTTTTGGATGCTATCCACCAGCGTTTGGCCGACTATCTGCCAGCGTTTTGCATGCTCTCCACCAGCGTTATACAAGCTATCTATCACTCAGAGTTTTGCTTGCTATCCACTAGTGTTTTGCATGCTATCCACCAGCGTTTTAAATGCTATCCGTCAGCGTTTGGCCAGCTATCCGCCAGCGTTTGGCCAGCTATCCGCCAGCGTTTGGCCAGCTATCCGCCAGCGTTTGGCCAACTATCCATCAGCGTTTGGCCAACTATCCACCAGCGTTTTGCATGCTATCCACCAGCATCTTGTATGTTCTCCACCAGCGCTTTCCACTCCATCCTTAAGCACTTTTCCGGGATATCGGTTTGGGGTGGTGGGTTAATCGTTTGCTTGCATCTATTAGTTGTTTGCCACACTTGTCTTGCAGCTACGAAAAGATGATTTCCGGCATGTACCTTGGTGAGATCGTTCGCCAGGCTCTACTGGACCTGATCAGGCAGTACGTCCTTTTCCGGGGAAAGGTGTCGAATGAGATAGCCGAAAAAAACAGTTTCCAGACGTGGTATGTCTCAGATATTTCAGGGTAAGTGAGCCGCCACTCGCCTACTTTCAACGGCAATGATTTTCAACGATATCTTTGTTTTAATTTTTATATATTATTTATTTATAATTTATGTTTATTTATTTAGTTTTGTGATTCCTTAATAATGGAGAACCCCCATGATGTCGAGCGCAATGTTTTGATATTTTGTTGATTATTGCTTAGCTAACGGTGAGCTGGTCTCGCGTTTCTTTACAGAGCAATGCTTGAAAATCTTCACCTAGTTCTTTCGAAGTTTGGTTCTTCGTGATGGGGAGGTGTCTTTCTGCATTCCAAGCCCCCCCCCCGCCTTACCCCAGTCCGGTCCCTCAGCTAGTAGTTGCTTTCTTTTCAGCGGCAATGCCAAGCGTGCGGCAGAGATCATGTCCATCCTGGGCTACCCGAATGCGACGCTTCGCGAGTGCCTGGTCGTGCACGAGGTGTGCATAGCTGTCTCCCTGCGGGCGGCGAGACTGGCTGCCGCTGGACTGGCCACCATCATCCGGGTAAGTGGGTACGCTTTGTCGCCAGCGGCGTTGTTACTGACGGGCGTGCAAGTCACGCATGCGCGGACGTTCAAGAAATCGTAAAGATTTTAGGTACCTGGTTTTTGCCGTAAGAAAGGATCTCTTGTGGGTTTGTTTGTTGGTGTGTGTCTGTATGTGCGTGATGTTTGTGTGTGTCTGTATGTACTTGATGTTCAGACGTGATGTTTGTGTGTGTATGTGCGTGATTTTTGTATGTGTTTCTATGTATTTTCTGTTCGGGCTTGATGTTTGTGTGTGTATGTGCGAGGTGTTTGTTTGCGTCTGTATGTGCGTGATGCTTTAGTGTGTTTGTGTATGCGTGATGTTTGTGTTAATGCGTATTTCGGTATCCCCCAACTGCCGCGGTAATTTGGAATAAGGCTTTTATGTAAGTGAGAAAGGAAAATATCGATCTTAAGTTGTTGAGCGCTCTTTTGCCCAGTTGCCTTTGACATTTGTGTTGTTGCGAACCATTCCCTTGAATTATTTATTTACTTTCTATATATCCTTCTGTATATTTTTTATGATTCACTTTCTATGCTGTCGCATGCTAGTGCAGAGAGTGTGTTTGTTTTGTTTTGAAAGCTTGCCTAATGCGCATGCGCCTAATCGCTATAGCGAATCGATCAGCCTGCGTTGACCGTGGCTATCGACGGAAGTGTGTTCAAGAAGCACCCGCTCTTTCGCAAGTTCATGCAGGACGCTCTCACCGAGTTCGTCGCCACCACACACGTCACCTTACGTCTGGCCGATGACGGTTCGGGGCGTGGTGCGGCCCTTGTTGCTGCCGTCGCGCAGCGATTGGCCCAGGGAAGCTCGCCTTGATTTGGGCAAGTCTGACATGCCAGTAGTAGATCTGATGCTTTGCGTATCGGTGGCCGGTGTTGATTTTTGACTGCCGCTGTTGGCATGCTTTTTATTTTGCATCAACCCTATTGTAAACGAAGGGAGGTAATTTATATGTTTATTTAAAACTTTGCACTCGCGACCACTGCAGCTGATTATAACGTCCGCTCCTTTCTTAATATCTTGCATGAACGAAGATTCTTCCGGCTAAGAAGAGACTTGGGAAGAGATTGGGGAGAGGGAGGGGAGATCCTTTCATAGGCAATTTGCTCGTATTTGAGGGTTTTGTAAGGGTGAGATTCACGTCATTCTTTTGAGATGTTTATTTATTAGTTGTCTGTGCATGCAAACACGAATTTCGCATCCATTGTATTCTTTACTATGCCCATGTATGACACTACACGTCTTTCATTTTTCACTTCTTGAAATTGGTTTGTGTCGCGACTTCTCTTGTCTTCGATATTACCGGGTCCTACTTCCTGAACTGCTTCTAATCGCGCCTACCGTAGTTTCGGCCGCGGTGAATACATAAATACTTTTATTATCAAAAAGGAACCCTTAAACAGCAGCTTAAAAGGTCTTTGCCAGCTGCTTAAAAGTTCGATTCGGAACCTAGAGGGTATGAATATACCCTTTACTCTTCAGTAAATGCGACTATGCCATTGGTCTGATATGACGTAATCACTCGGCAGTTTGGCTTTCAAGATGGCGACGGGTGTCGTTGCTGAACGAGAAACTTCCTGGCACTCGCTGGCATTTTATTGATTTATTGATTTATTGATTTATTTACGCATTTATATATTTTTTGGGTAAGTCTGACTGTAACCCAAACCATGACACTAACGATAAGACGAACCTTTTCCCTAACAAGCTCGATGAATACTCAAGAAATTAAAATTTTCTATGAAATTTAAAAAATAAAAAAAATTTGCTCTTAAAGTTTAAGTAAAGTTTCCTGGTGTTCAGTCGCCATATTGAATTTTGCGGCATGTCGGCATGATCAATCGCAGATTGAGGAGTAAAGGGTAGCTGCACGGTATACTCAGGGCCCTTCAAACCTTTGTTTTTAAAATTATTTTTAATACCACTTTGTTCGATTGGGATATTGGTTTAAACTGCGGATTTCGTGAACCTAAGTTAAACGAAGAATCTCCGATCTAAAGATAATATAAAAATTAAGCGAGAATCACTTGAAAATGAGTTCACCCTGTCTACTAATGAGTCTTCCGGTGTACCCGGGGGACTCGGGAAGTTTCACCATTGACAGTCTGACCTTCAGGCATGAAATGCTAAAATCTGTTGCCAATGAAGGTAGCCAAGCACAGGTGATCGTAATTCTAAATCGCAACCTTCGCAACTTACTTGGCGGAAGGACATCACAAGTGCCTTGGTAAGGCGAACGCATCGTGCAAGTTTTTGAATTGATATTTGGGTGTTGTCTTAATAAAGGAATTAAGTATATCCCGAATAAACAATTGACGATTGTTGCGCATGGATGAATTGAGAATGCAGACTAGAGGCGACATAAGAATTCGACCTGATATGCCAAGTTGACCGTATCGCTAAAGCGAAATTCACTTTCGACACCAAGTTCACTGAAACGACTAAAACCGAAGTACGTTTACAAGTATGGAAACGGAACGAGAGGTCTTTTTAAAAAAATCAAGTACTAGGTTTCCGAACGCGTTAAGAGAGACGAGATTTCTAAAGCCCGGAATCAAAACAATCATTTAGATGATCAACTATTGGGAATGCAGCATATTTTCCATAGTTCGTGAAGTAAAAATAGCACTTGAATTAAAACTCACGAAGCTTTTAACGCTACGAAGAGCACGTTCTTGACCCCTAAGATTGCACTGCTCGGCATTTCCAAGGGGCCTCCAGGAAGCACCACTCAAAGAACGACCGTTAAGGAGAGCGATGTAGAAGATTTTCGTCGACTCGCAGTATATATAACTGTCTAGACAGTCGTAGTATATATAACTGTCTAGACAGTCGTAGTATATATAACTGTCTAGACAGTCGTAGTATATATAACTGTCTAGACAGTCGAGAAAGCGTAAATTCTACTTAAATGTACTTCATCGCCATTCATCAACGACAGCCCTCAAATCATTACAAAGCAACTGAATTCAAGGTCTGTATGCTTTCATTTCTCCATCCCCTGATACTGACATGCCTACCCTACAACAGAATTTCCAACCTTACATCTAAACCTGAATTTTAATATAATGATACCAAAAGTTCTAAGTAGAACAACTTTTGCGATAACTTTCAGAGTAAAAACAGCTAGCACAGTTGAAAATAGGAAGTGACTGCCGAAACATGTAGTCAAAAATGGAACCTAGCTGTTTCTATTCTGAAGCCATATCTCTTGCCTCTGCTTGACCTACTGTTGACGCATTAACTACACGCAAAGCGACTAGGTTACCTTGACGCATCAAACGAACTGCACGCAGCCATATTCAAGAATTTCGATTTGCCTAGATCCTCCTCAATAACTCCAATAAAGCATAAATAGCCTGCGTAAAACAACTCAAAGGTATGTCCCCACAACATTACTTGCAGAGAGCCTTCAACAAAACAGAAGGCTGAGCAATCAGCCCAAATTAGTGTGCTTTCATTTCAAAACTTTCAGTCTCCCGTAATTGTTTACCTTCATGCGGTTGATGCGTCTTTGTGCATAAATGGAGTCACTACTACCAACCATTCCTCGATTCCTTGCTATCTCTAGACCCAGTCCAACATACTTCATTCAGATGTCTCTGCTTAAAAGATATCAAACCTGTGCAGGGGGGGATGCAAGCTCATTTTGTATAGCCTCGTTTCGACTCTCGGTCCCCTGGCGGCCGAAAGACACTAACACTAACAGACACAGACACAATGATTTATCAATAACCATCTGGAATCGGTTTTAGTGAACCAGGTATGACATGTTACCAGTTGAAAAGATTTCAATTCCCTGCTAATGGCTTGAAGGATTATTGATGTGGAAGATGGCGGTTAGAGTATACTTTATCATCCGCTCGTTTGAGCAAGCCAGCTGTCTAAAAACCGTCAGTGATTCGTGGTTCATGTTAATAGTCGATGGAGATTTTTTTAATATATCGAGTGACTGTTTGACTTAAGGAAAGGAAGCCATCGACGTCCCAGAAAGAAATGCTGTGTGTAATGACCCGACACTTTCCGTCGTTGAAACAGGACGCACATCTACATTGATGCTTAGTAACTTTCCCAGTAAGAGACACCCGATTTCGCAGATCAGTGAGTACCCTATATGAACACTTAGTACTATCGTCTTACGTGTGTTTGCTCCTGAATCTACAGGGTGCGCAGAGAAATAAAAAATGTCTGGCCTTAATGATTCGTTGGCAAGTGTAACAACTGACGACAATTCTACCCTCTCTATTTCACGCACACGCACAGACTTGCGCAGCCTATCTTAGGAAATAGTCACCTAG